>CAESWR010000212.1:379378-393633 GCA_903171835.1 Mullus surmuletus | reverse complement strand
ATATATATATATATATATATATATATATCATATACTATAAATATATAAAAATGCACACCAGATTCATGTATGTGCAGCTGTATGCACATCAATCTGCATACAAAAATGTAAACAATATATCTGTATATGTATATATATACATCATATATGAATAAATATACATTAAAGATACAGTTGTATGCATCAATCTGCATACAAAAAAAATACAATACTTCCACACACACTACTTCACCAGACTCACACATGCCTACAACAAGCTCACACTTCCTCGCTTCCATCAGTACAACTCGAAATACACACACACACACACACACACACACACACACACAGTCCAACAGGCACAGCTCCCTCCACTTCTATGCCTTCAGAAGGTATTTCTCTCTCTCTCTCTGCCTCATCAGGCCCTATAGCAGAGGGCAGGCAGTAGCTAATAATAGGTATTGACTGGTTCAACGTGGGATGAGCAAGGTTCAACCATTGGATCTCCAAATGCGCCCGGGGGTCACTCGTACAGCGAACACGTCTCTCCGGACCACGCTGAAAGAGAAGGAATTTTAAACTTTCATGACTTCTCTGAAATCGCGGCTGTTTCGCCTTTCAGGCCTTAACTCTTTGTACTCAAAGCACTCGGCCCGATCAATATCCGAGAAGGAGAATGAGGAGAGGAAAAAGAGGAGAGGAGAGCGAGGGAGAGGGAGAGCGAGAGGAGGGGATGAAATTCAGACGTCTTTATTTCAGTGGCTAAAACTGGTGCTTGCAACACACACATTCCTGGGTTCGCTCGGTCACAGCTGGTGTGAACTTCTTGCGCGCACGGGCAATGAAGCCTGAACACACAAAAACACAAAGCTGAGCTGTTCCAGGAGTTACGCACAGCTAGATCATTATGGAACTTTTTAAAAAGATGCGAGTCAGACTTAATATAACGTTTCGCTCCTGCAGGACGCGTAGTGGCGCTGCTGCAATCAACACTCGGGCGCTTTGTTGAGCTCTCAGCTGAAACACATAGACGGGATGCAGTTGCGGGTTTCCAGCAGTTGTAGGTGGATCTGATGCTGAAGATACCGATGAAGCCTCGTCTTTGCTCCCCATCGGCTTTTGAATCCAAAAGCACTGATGAATTTGGCCAATTTCGACTAGGTGAAATGCATACACACACAAATCCACCCATCCAAATGGAGCATTGACTCAAGCTTATTGTATTGTTTTGTTACTGACCCACAGCTTCCCCTAAAATGTCAAAAATTAAATGGTCAGATATGTACTGCCGTGTTAATATTTCAATGACTACAAACACATTAGAACACATTCATCTCGAAGACGACTTGCTCAGAATCAGCTACTTATAATAAGTCGACTGACTCAATTTTGTTAACTTCTCATATATTCCCATATTATTTGGGAATATATGAGAGCGTCTGTGTACTTCACTGGGACTGCATGAAGCAGTTTTTTTCATTGCCTCAAAACTCAATGATCATTGGATAAATGCCATTTCGTCCCGCCCCCGGACACCCAGCGTCTCTTTGGGTGAATGGAGCAGTGGGCGGAGCCTCGGCTGGCCTGGACGCTGCTTCCGCGTGATGACTAGAGGATCAGTCAAAATCCTAAATCCCTTTTTTATTGACAGCTACTTTGAGATATTCACTGTCACTTGAGCATCGGGAGCTAAGACGAACTGCAAACCATTTCTTGGTATTTGCTTGGCGAAATTGACCATTTCCACTGTTCATTTCTTACACTGTACGGAGGGCAGAATTTACGTATAAATAAATTGACACATTTTATTATGTTGGCTAACAATGTGCTTCCGCTCTTTGAAAGACCAGCAGCCGCCACGGATTCCAATAATGAAACCACAGTCAGTCAGCCCACTTTGAACTTTTTCACTCACCACTTGAGCGCTCTATGCTTGTTCTGGTTATGCTTCGTGTAATTGCTGTTGTATGTGATCCTTTAAAAAGCCGTTTTCATGCTTTTAGCATTCAAAGCTTCACCCACTTAACCTCTACTACGAATCCACACCATGGAGGAACATTCTTGAGCTTAAAGTACAACGCAGGCTTGCTGACTCCATCATGATTCATATAGATATTGTGTGTGTGGCGACCAGTGGTCATTTCAGTGTTGACGTACACTTTATCCCAGAATGAAGACATTATTAAGGTCTTACATGACTATGGTGCGCAGAAGAAGACGTTGTATCAACGACTTCATATTTAGAAAACACCCTGCTGAGTCACTTTCCCCTGATGATAATTAAAAAACACACAAGTTGGGATTGAAAGTAGAATCGACCACATGTCAGTCGTCCCCCGTCTCAGCAACGAGCCCAGTGTGACTTCACACTCTTGAATATGTCTCCAAAATGATTGCAATTAATTAGAAGGTGTGTGATTCCGACTAACTAACTAACTAAGCTAACTTGAACACATTGCTCTCAGAATAAATATTCAAAATATTAAGTTATGGAGAACAAACTACAATATTTCGTGATTTGCATTCGGTTTACTACAATATCCTTGGTGAAAAAAAGAATGAACACGTGCAAACTCAGTCACACACACAAACAGAAGTGTAGGGAAGACATACAGTACATACCACTGGGCTCTATTCACAAAGTGCATTTAGTATAAAGCTGTCCATATACAAAGCTGTCAAAATGGCACAATGCTCATGTATCAGAGGTTTAGAAATGTTCAAAAGCACACAGGCGTATTCAAATAGAGCAAGCAGACAACAAACAGCAGCGTGAACAAAGCGGCAGAGCCCTTGTGATTGGCCTCGGGGTGTAATGGACATGAACAACCCCTGTGTTAACAGAAGCCTGTTTTGATTTCTGATACATTTAGAACAGAGGAGGCTTCTTTTCTGCTTTGAAAATGCTTTTCAGTGAGCTGGTTCATGCTGGTGGAAGTGTTTCTTTATAAAATACTCAACTGCAGGAATTTCATAATGTACATACTGTGTGTGGGGGCTCTGTGTGTGTGTTTGTATGTGAGTGTGATGCCTTCAGGTACAAAGAGGTTTCACCACAATGTGACTCCAGCTGCTATAGAGAGGGAAGTTAATACCCAGGGCAGGGGGACACAGGGGAGTGTGTGTGTGTGTGTGTGTGTGTGTGTGCGTGTGTGGCCAGCTGTGGCCCCTGCAGCTCTACAGACGGGAGGTGAATGGCACTTCTTTAGACATGAGGGGAAACAAAAAAAGATGTAAACTATACAATATAAATTCCATGGTCTTTCTCCAGAAATGATTCAGCATTATTTGATTACTTATAACAATTAAAAATAATTTGTGTGTGTGTGTGTGTGTGTGTGTGTGTGTGTGCGTGTGTGTTGAAATCGCATTATAGTGCTTACTAAATACAGTTATCGTTATGATAATGTACAGAACAACCATTAACAATCAGTAGCTATGTAAAAATGACAACCCTTGTCGTCATATAAATTCAAATATTCTCATCAGGAAACATTACAAAAATATTTCCTCTTAATCAGCTTTAAATTTAAACTCCAAATGCTGTGTCCCCTTTCATGTTCTTCCTCTTGAACCATTTGAAAAACAGACAGAAGTGTTGATTTAAACACGTTTATGTAGGGAGTTAAAATCCAGGTGTTGAAAGCAGTGTAAGTGTAAGTCTTGAATGAATCGGAGTGTGTAAGTGGAGGTGCTGACTGAGGAAAAATGACGTGTTGGTCACAGTGCTGAAAAGAAATATGGCGATCGATTTTAAAGTAAAGCCTGACTTTCAGAACTAGCTGACTGCAACTTTATTTGATTTGCTCTGACAGCATTTCTCGATGTAAAAATGTCACACAAATTCATAATAAAGTCACAATAACAAAAAACATAACAGCATAAATTGGACAAAATAAGAGAATGGCACGGGGTGTCTGGGTGCTCCGAGCTGGGTGGCCCGGGCGGCCCGTGAGGACGTGGTGTCGCGGTGTGTGTGTGTGTGTGTGTGTGTGTGTGTTGGGCGCTCGTCTTCCAGTAACACTGCAAATTAGAGCGAGCTTGTCTTGGACGTTCTCCTCTCAGATACTCCGCTTTTCCCCGCTGCCAGCTCGGCCACAGACGGCAGAACATTTGTCAAAAGTTACTCGGGGAGAAGAAACATACCCAGACGATGAAGACTCAGCATCTCGGTAATCGTATGAAAACCAAGTGCAATGCAGAAATGGTTTTAATGAGGTGGTTTGAAGATCTGTCTCGGAGGAGTCTGAGAATGTGGTCAAAAGACAACTCAAAAAGGAAACAGACTATGGAGAGAGTTTTGAATTTGTGAAATTGCGTCAAGGAGGACAAATAAAGAAAATAAAATGCATTTTGACGGAGCCTTGACGGAGACTTTGATGAACAGAGCTTGAGGTCAATAATGGACAAAACCATGAAATTTTAACCTGTGACGTGGACGTTGAGGTTGAAACATGAGACTATATTCACATTTTCACATTTGCATTCATGTGTCGAATGGGAGCCTCGTCGCCACAGCTGCAACTCGCTGTTAGGTCGCCAAGGGTCAGGCCTCAGACTGAAAAATTTCAGACAAGAATAAGAATCCAAATTGTAAACAAGTCAACATGACTAGACAGCTTTTCATTTAAAAAGACAGCTGGCGTGAGAAGATGGAATCATAACAGAAGGAAAGCAGCTTACTGTCCAACTACCAAGCAGCCCATTGTAAGTTCAAGACAGGAAATAAATATTTTCACTAATTTGAAAATGTATCTGGCGTTACTTGAGATTTTCACAATCCACCACTGCTTTATGTCTGCGTCTGTGCGAGTGATCAGCGCCCACATGTTGTTGAAGCCACCAGCAAATAGCAACCTTCAAGCAATGCTGCTCACTTTCCAATCTTTTTTTTCAGCTAAGAAGAGCTGAGTAAAAAAAATAAACAAAAGACAGTTGTTAATACCAATTTCACACTGAAATTCGCGCTTCGATGCAGGATTTTCTAACAATGATCGACCCGCCTTTACTCGGCATTAGGGCACTTTCAAGCTGCCAGCAGTCGCGGGTCTGACCTCCCGCTGCTAGGGCTGCGTGCCTGTGTTTTTCTCTCTCGTACATCATCACGCTGAAGCATCGAACACGGTAGTAAACAAAGACCGCGGCTTTCAACATGCGTCTGCTAACACAAGTTGATAAAAAATTCTCTCTGTGACATGTTCTCCAAACGCCTGGATGTCCGTCACATCATCCTCCGTGGTGGACGCGGTGGCGCCTGGATCTCCACCAGAGCCTGTGGACACTCGGGGAAACACCGCCGCCTTCCCTGGGGGCGGAGCCTGGAACGCAGCCGCTTACAGCGCCGCTTTCTGCCGACACAGAGCAGAGGCGACCCGGTGATCGGTGCCGCTCCTCCTCCGAGGACACTTTTTTGTGGCTGATTTACCAAAAAAGGACTCAACAGAGGAAACGATCAAAGCATTCACATCTGATGACGGGAAGCAGCCGCGTTCTCGGCCGTCTGAACAAGTTTGAACAGCGGTGATGATGTGCCGCATCAGCTGGCAGCCGCCTGATCAGCTGTTGGGAGGTTCGGGTTCTGGTCCGCTCTGTCTGCTCCGACATCAAATGTCACCGGTGAACTGAATGAGTGTTGGATATGACAAAGACGGCGCATGGCGCCATCGGGTAATCTAGCGGGACAACGTGGGACACCTTTCACACTGCAGCCGAGCCGAGCCGCTAAACTTCCAGGTCGCTTGGAGGGTTGGTGGACGCGGGTTGAAATGCCACAACAACCCTTTCACAGTGCCGAAAACACCCGCGTACCCAAAGCGGGTTTTTTGTGCAGTGTGAAAGGGGTGTGACCTGACCTAGTGTCACCTAGCTGCATCCAGCACGGCCCCACCTCTCACAAACCACTCTAGGGGGAGCGTTAGCTGCTCTCTGCCGTAAGTCCACTTCTACCTTTTACCGATCTCCCGGCTAACGACATTAAAGAGCTCGATTGATGAGGTTGTACGGATTTTCAGCGAGCGGCGAGGCAGCACGTCTTAGCTGGCAGCTGCGCAACCTCCAGGGTTGGGGGATGTTGCGTTGGAGATGACAGCAGCTTTATGTGGCGTCGCTTCCAGTTACACCACGGCCAGAATCTGCCAAAGGAACACGAGCTGGTACGAGCAGGAGCCTATTTGGGTTGTGAAGCCCAAAACCTTCACCTTGCTATTGAAAAACTTTCGGTATCTTGTCTGTTCAAGTCATCACTTAAAGTCCCACACTCCCAAACAGTAGGTTACCACCTACTGTTTGCACGCTTTTGGAAAAATAGTTATTAACGCCTCTTATAAGAAGTAAGGAAAGGACAGTACCTCTGAACTCTAATGACCTCTCAGGGAACAGAACAGAGTGCAGTGGTAAGAAAGACACCAGTCGTTGGTTATGAATCTGAGTGACACCTTGATTCATGTAAGCCAGCAAGAGTAGACTCACGCGCAATAGATCGCCATGTTTAAGGACAGGTAAAGGTCATTCCAACCAGTCACTATCTTTTATACATACAAAGAGAGAGAGACATTCAAATCCGACAAATCTGACATTCAGCAGTCACGGGTGATTACAAACGTTTGCTGAGAACTTCAATTTCACCCAGGCAGGTGACATCTAGTTTCTCAGAGGGGTCGTTTCCATTAAAGTGCGTGAGTACAGTTAGCCACCACCTGAGGTCACAGTGAGAGGTCACACTTAGTTTCTGTTACAATCCACATCATGGCTGTTATAGAATCAATACAAAATCAATTCCTAAGTACATATGCATTGGCCAGTGTGGGTTGGGCAGGGAGGGGCTGCAAGGCCAGAGAGGGTCACTGCTTCACTCCCTCACAGCTGATGAGCAGGTCGGCGTCCTCCACGGCAGCCAACGCCATCGGTAGACATGTTTACATGCAGTCAAATAAGCCTTTTCTTTTCAGAATATCGGCAATAGTGGTTGTGCGCGGCCATCTAAACACCAATAACCCATTTTGCATATTCCGTTTTTTAAAAAACCAAATATTACCTCTGGGTTACTTATTTTCTAAGCTGAATATTTGGTCATGTATACGCCTATCAGGACATCACCATCAAAATGAACATTCATTTGTGTTATGCGCATTTTCTATTGGCAAAACAATCTTGGTCTTTTGAATCCAGGAACTACCTGTAAACATAGCCAAACGCAAGAACAACACCACACTTTTCCTCCACAACGAATCACTTCATAAGTGTGATAAAAGTTTATCATGGCATTTGTAGACGGTAGAAAGTACTGGGATAGCCGGATCCACAAAAAGGTGAGCGTAAAGTCGGGATGCGCTACATGCGTGACTGGTTTGATCGGGATATCTCAATTGATAATGGACAATGAATAATTATACCCAATGTTTCAGTGACTGGAATATGTTTCAGTGTTCCAGCGACTGGAATATGTACCTTAATCCGAATGTTGACTGCATGTAAACATAGTCAGAGTGTGAGTGTGTGTGATTCCTGTAACTACCACGCATGCACAGAAGGTGACATTCAAACTTAGAGCATTAACTGGTGTGGGAAATGTTTTTTGCCACAAGTAGATGGGAAGGTTCTGGTGAGTAAGGGAGCGATCATTTATCATTCTTTACAAGTAAATTGATGCATTCTTTACTGTGATGATTTTAAACATCACATTTAATATTAAATTATTAGCTGAACTACATGTGTGATTGCTGCACAGAAACACTCAGTTAGCTCCTTTCTCAGCCGGCCTGATGTCAGGTTTTGCAATCCGAAAGGTTGATTTTAGATTACAGATATTCTTTCTGTTTTTTGTTCTTTTTTACTTCTCTCCCTCCAGTGCCCCTAACCACAAAGCCCCTCCAGACAGGCTCTCTCTTGCTCTCTCAAACACACATATACACAATGTGGGCGCTGACAGTCCCTTGAACTGTTGACAATAAGTTGATGGGCTAAAGCCTCCAGTAAACATCTCTGGTGCCACCTCTACCCAGATGGAGATACTTAGAGAACACACACTAGCCCGCTCACACATACACACACACACACTTTCCAGGGCTGTGTTTCATTAGTCAGTGTGTTTATGTCTGCGTTCATGTGGCCTGGCGGAGAAACCTCCCTGCTTCACGGCCCTCTTTGGTTGCCTCTGTCGGGTTTTACCCTGAGCTGAAAGCAGAGAGATAGTGACCACAGTCACCGTTCCCTCTTTCATGTATGGACAGCTTGTGTGCGTGTGTGTACATGTGTGAGAGTGAAAGAGAGAGAGAGGGAGAAAGAGAGAGAGAATGACCACAGTCACCGTTCCCTTTTTCATGTATGGACAGCTTGTGTGTGATGTGTGTGTGCGTGCATGTGTGCGTGCGTGTGTGTGAGAGAGAGAGAGAGTGCACCCAGTCACCTTTGATGTTAAAACACATAGTACATGCTGTTCTCATTTCTGATCCCACCCTTCTTACCATGCTGACATTGCCGGCCAGCCGCCCAGGGGCAGATGGCACCAGGATCTGTGTGTATGTGTGTGTGTGTGTGTACGTGCATTTCAACATTGCGAGAAAAACAGTTGACCCACAGGTCGCCGGCCCTAGACAGGCTTAATATTTTAACAATTAATCTCCTTCAGCCAGGAAGGACAGAATGAGTCTAAAACTCTCACACACCATCTCCCAAACACATCCGCACACGTACACACACGCACAGATGATGACAGGCATCAAACAGCTATGTCTCTGTTTGTGTGTGTGTGTGTTAATCTGAGATGTGAATATGAGGAGATTAGATAGACCCAGGGATTAAAATCTGGCCTTTACCTCAGAGGATCCGTTCCAGCAGGGACAGCCTGATGGACACAAAATACCACACACACACACTCACACACACACACACACACACACACACGCACACACACACATAAATGCTCACTCAGTTGTATTTCCATCACTTCAGGGGACATTACAGGGACATATATTAATTTCCTGGAGATTTAGCCTCACTATGACCATCACCACTTTGTCTTCAGCCTGATAGTTAATATTAATGAAAATCAAACCTGTTTAGATCTGTGGATCAGTTGCTTCTCCCCAATGTTGAAAAAGAAACAAAATAGTAATAATTACAATTATAATCATAATCATCATCATCATTGAGAGAGTTTTTGAAAGAGAGGAAAGCAGAAGATTCAACACACAGAAATCACACATGAGGACTATTCCTGAGCAGTGGCAATCATGTAGTGTGGAAAACATTTCTCCTGTCATTTAAAAACCTTCTCAGTGGGTTAGAAAATTGGCCCTGGCCCTCTGTGACTTCTTATCGATAAACAAACTGCCAAATATGTACCCACCACAGTCACTTTAATGCAGAAAAGCCAACACGCCGTGTCTCCATGTCATAAAGCAGCTGAAAGTCAAACCATGTCAAAGGTGATGTGTGGATCATGTGTAGTTTTCATTGAGAAAGACAAACATGCAAATGATGATTATAGCAATAAACTAATATATGAGTGGGTGGGTTGGTGACTGGCATCCTGGGCACCGTGTAAAACCATGATTGTTGAAAGTGTTTAAATACATTTCAAATTTTAAATCATTTAATGAAAAGTTGAAACTGTGATGATAAATCATGTGTAAAAATCTTAAAAAACCTCAGTGTCAAGCAAATGAAAATGAAAAAATTTAAATATTGAAATACAAAATTGAAGGAATACTGCAATACACAAAAGTATGTGCTAATGTGTGCACATGCTAGTGTGTGTATCCACTCAGTGTCATGCTGGGATACATGAGGAGACAGGGAGCATGTTGGAGCTGACAAGGCCTGTAGGGTCAACATCAAGCCAAATCAACTGTACGAGGGATCAACCACTGCTCCGGCTCTGTCAAATTAGGGCACCACGCCAACACACACAAATACACACATAGCCACGGACACACACACACAAACAGCTGTCAGGCGCGCACACAAACACACACACTTGTGACTGCCCACTGCCCCGGAAACATCGGAGCACATCTCTGCCCTGAGGTGAGAATTGTGTGTGTGTGTGAGTGTGTGTGTGTGTGTGTGTGTGTGTGTGTGTGTGGGCAGTCACAGGGTCTGCGTGGTGATTGCTTTGCTGGAACACAGTGGCTGCAGCATGACATTTGTGTTGGTTTGTGCAAGTGTGTGTGTGGGGTCATTTTTTTGTTGTTGTTGTTGCCGGAAATATGCATTTAGCAATGTTTTGCCTTCCGTGAGTCATCCCTTCACCGTGTGTGTTTGGACAGCAGGACATAGTGTGTATGTGCAATAACACGAAGGAAGAGAGCCACAGCTGCACATATATGTGTGCGCGTGTGTCCATCTGTTACGTATCTAAATACTTCAGGTGTGTGCCTTTTCCATGTGTGTTTATATCTATAACTTTGTGTGTGTGTGTGTGTGTGTGTGTGTGCGCGTGTGTGTAATGTTTTATGCCCCAGGGGTGTCATCAGCGGGGCAGTAAATGGGCATCTGTGCGTGGTCCAGTGGAAGCCAGCCGGCTAACTGGGCTAACTTGGCCACCTCTGCCAGCCACTGCCAGCTGTGCCATTGGGTTCCTGCTCTGCACTTTATCAACTTTATCAGCATCATCATTATTTCGGCTTCACACACTCTGCCCAGACCAGCCATCATCATCACTCTGCTGTCTCCAATCCATCTCTATCCCACCTCCCTCTGCTTCATGCAAACTGTGGAAGACTTAGAGGCTGTTTCAGCTGATGCGACCTCCCACTTGCAGTGTTCCTCATTCATTCATATCACAGCCTCATGTTCACTCACTGGACCTTTTGGATTTTTTGGGTCATCAGGGCCCGAGGGCCCCACTGCAGCAAGCAGTGAAAAATGTGATTTTCTACGGCATTCATAAAAACAACCAAAAAAAGTTGCTCACTAGGGCCAGAGATTTCAAAAGTATTCACATTCATTACTCAGGTAGAGGTAAAGAAGAAGAAGATACTCTGGTTTAAAAAGACGTTTGTAGAAATTGAAGTATCAACTCAAGCTTTTTACTCAAGTAAAAGTGTAAAAGTGCTGATCTCAAAACTATTTTAATATAGGCGAAAGTAAAGCCCTAAAGTGCACTACCCCTCCTCCCAAAAAACACGTTTTTCTAAAGGCCATAATGATTATAATCTTATATCAACATGTGAATATTGAAACATTTGGCAACCAACCACTTCGCTGGTGCTTGGTTGGGACATTTCGTTCAAGTCTCTGCCATAGACATCTTCATACTAGGCTACATCTGTTCTTTTCTTGCTGGAGTGTCCCCGATTTGTGTCATGTGCAGGTGCAATGGATTACGTACAAACCAAAAGGGTGTCGGAGTGGCATATGTTTTTACTTCTCATCCACCCAATCAAATCCACTCTCTCCGGATGGCACAATTCATCTGGAGAGGTTTTGTTTTTTAGTTTAATGAAAACAAGCCAAAATGAAATAGGAGTAACAAGGCTATTTTTAAAATGTAAGGGAGTAGAAAGCACAGATACATGCATGAAAATGTAAGGAGTAGAAGTAAAAAGTGGGCAAAAAAATAAATAGTATTTAAGTATACAACCAAAATTACCGAGACTGGACTGGTGCAAGAAAGTGGGTCGGGAAATTTACGACCAGACCAGCCCACTCAGTTGTGTGTGGGGGGGGCAGCTCGCAAACGTCGGACCGGGCATGGAGTGGGTGACGTCAGAGCAACTGTCAAAAATGGCAGCACTTGCGCTTTTGGAGGACGTGGCAAACCGCACAATCAGTCGGGAGCGACATTTCATGGAGCGGGAGGACTTGCTCCACAATACAGATGAGTGGCGGACGAGCCGGTTCCGGCTCCCGCGGCCTGTCCTGCTGCAGATGGGTGAGGAGCTGTGACCGGCGATCGAGCGCAGAACCGCCAGAAACCGAGCTGTGCCAATGCCAACACTGGATCCTTCCAGACCTTTCCGGGATGAGAAAGTCAAGCTTCAGCCGGCATCTGCATCATCTGCAATGCACAGATGGGTCTGCTCAACATGGTTGTGAGGTGGCCTGGTTCAACGCACGACTCGCACATTCTTTACAGCACTGTTGGGGAGAGGCGGCAGGCAGGTGCGGGGACGGACGGCTGGCTGCTGGGTGAGTAAATGTTTAATGGTCATTATAATACGCCCCCCGCTGTCCCTCCTGATAGTTATATACACGGCTTAAGTCACAAAATCTTTTGATTTGTATCTTTCAAAAAATGTACTTGCATCAGTGACTTAAACCACTGTGCTTTTACTGCAGGTGACAGTGGCTCCGCCCTCAGGACCTGGCTGATGACCCCTCTCCTCAACCCCCCCCACTGACCCAGAGTGGAGCTACAACCACACCCCCTCAGTGGTGGAGAGTTGAGAGCTGAAGGGTCGGTGGCGCGGAGGGGGTTCTGCTATGTTGCCCGGAGAAGATGTGCCGCATTGTAATGGCATGTGGCGTCCTTCACAATGTAGCCAACCTGCATGGCATCCCTGTGGCCGAGCAGCACGTCCCCCCGCGAGACCACTCAAACGCCACATCAATTTCTGTTGAGCATTAAAAATATGGGTTTCTTTAAATGCCTGATTCTGTGTTATTCTTGCATTTACATCTATGACAAAGCATGTGGAAATGTTGTGAGTAAGAAATGGACCCCCCACCTACCCTCCAGGCTCTCGGAGTTAGGGTGGCGGCGTGTGTGAGCTGCTCCTTCCTGACCCCCACCTGTCTGGCCACTTGACGTCCGACGACTTTTTTAAAATCTCCGTGGGGTTGCGTTGCTCCGAACCCACCGTGTTCACTGTCTGGCAAACCTTATCCCATTCACATTGTTTTTTGTTTTGTTTTGGTTTTTCAACAAAATCCTTTGTTTCTCCTCCACCTCCCCAACCAGCACCTCCAGCGCACACGCCGTGAGCTTCTTTTGTTGCTAGTGTGGACAGGAGAGACCCTATTTAAATAAAATTGTATATGTATAGGCGGCCCCGGCCACTCCGACGTGCGCCCAATTCCACGCCGAGTTAGATGTATCAAGGCAACGTGCGTGGATTCCGGCGCTCGCATATATTGATACATCTGGATTTTTTTTGCCGTGCGCAACTCCCGGATTCTTGCGACTGCCATTTTTTTGTATGAGATCCACGCAATTATTGATACATGAGTCCCCTGGTGACCAGGGGCCTCATGTATCAACAACGTTTACGCAAGAAAAAGGTGCGAAAGCAAGGATCGGAGCTCACGATGGGATGTATCAATCCTGAAAAGTGCGTCGATTCTTGCGTCTGTCACGCCAGCTCCGGAGGTGCCGTAGAAGTGTTCGTGAAACCATATTCTTGCGTGAGCGGCACTTTTGTCCGTTGGCGACACTGTTTGGCGATGTTTGGTAACCAATGCTGGACTGGGACAAGGAAGTGGCTCGGGAAATTTACGAGCAGACCTGCTCGCTCAGTTGGTGGGGGGGCAGCTTGCAACGTCGGACCGGGCGTGGGGTGGGTGACGTCGGAGCAGGGGGGGTGCTTGTAACATGGGGGGTCACATCGCGTTACGCGCGATGATGAACGTAGGGAAAACAGCGCTGCGTTGGATGCGACACAAACAACTGCACAGCAAGTGTTTTTTCTCCTGCGCCCACTGACCCACTTACCCACTGAGCCATCGGCCCACCGGGACAATGTCTGTCCGATGGCCAGTCCAGCCTGTTGGTGACTGTCACTATTTGACAACCGTGCACACATCGGGCACAAATCAGCCATCGACACAAATACAATCACCTACGTGGCTGTTAAAGAGCCTTCACTATTGTGCACAATGTACAACTGTCAACAATAGCAGCACTTGCGCTTTTGGAGGACGTGGCAAACCGCGCAATGACACCAGAGCGACATTTCATGGAGTGGGAGGACTTGCTCCACAATACAGATGTGGTTGCCGAGCTGGTTCCGGCTCCCGCGGCCTGTCCTGCTGCAGGTGTGGACGAGCTGCGACCGGCCCTCGAGCGCAGAACCGCCAGAAGCCAAGCGGTGCAAGTGGATCAACACTGGCTCCTTCCAGCGAGAGATGGTGGAGCGTTCCGGGGTTAGTCAGTCCACCTTCAACCGGCATCTGCATCATCATCATCATCTGCGATGCGCAGATGGATCTGCTCAACATTGTTGCGAGGTGGCCTGGTTCAACGCACGCCTCGCACATTCTTTACAACAGCACTGTGTGTGAGAGGGTGCAGGCAGGTGGTGACGGACGGCTGCTGCTGCTGGGTGAGGAAATGT
>CAESWR010000212.1:360031-377039 GCA_903171835.1 Mullus surmuletus | reverse complement strand
ATTTGTAAAGGACTTTGCTTCCACTGCGAACGTTACACAGTCTGACAAGGAAAAATGCACTCTTCCGGTTGCCTGCAGAACACCAGGACACCTTTGACATGCTTAAACACCTCCTCACCACAGCCCCTGTTTTATGCTACCCGCTGGACGATGGTGAAATAATCCTCGACACGGATGCTTGTGACACAGGCATCGGCGCCATCTTATCGCAAATACAGGATGGTGCAGAACGTGTGCTGGCGTATGGAAGCCGCAAACTGGCCAAAACCGAAGAGAATTATTCTGCCATGAGACGGGAGCTGCTAGCTATTGTTGATTTCACGGCACACTTTCGACATCTATCTACTTGGGCTGCCTTTCAAGGTGCGTACTGACCACAGCAGCCTGCGCTGGCTAACAAGAATGAAAGAGCCAGAAGGTCAGTTAGCCCGGTGGCTGGAGAAGCTACCAGAGTACGACTTTGAAATCATTCATCGCCCAGGTCACTTGCACACTAATGCTGACAGTCTTTTCCACAGACCGTGCCGCCAGTCCTGTCCGTGTCATCTGCAGGACCCCTCCTCATTGCAGAGGACCACGAGTCACCAAGCGGTTCATTGCGATTTGGACTCTGACACCAGTTCCCGGTTGCTGTGTCTGGTGGGGGTGGGGACATGCACAACAACTACAGCTGTGAGTCCGGTGGGGGTAAGCGCAAACAGCCTGACCAATGCAGACACTAAAACAGAGACTATCTATGTGACAAATATAAACGAGACCACACTGTCTGGCTGGACTTTGGAGGAGTTACACCAGGCCCATGTTGTCGACATAGACATTGCACCAATCAGAGCTTGGTTGGAGGCCAGCAGTGAGCACCCCCATCCCCCCCCACCCCCCCACCACGGACCACAGTTTCCCTATGCAGTCCAGCCACCAAAACCTACTGGAGTCAATGGAAGAGACTGTATCTCAAAGATGTTTTGGTGTGTTTTGGTAAGTCGCTGGAGCGCATTGCACTGGACATTATGGGCCCACTTAATGAGACAGAACGCAAAAGCCGCTATGTGCTTGTAATACAGGAGTATTTTACGAAGTGGACTGAAGCTTTTCCAATCCCAGATGAAAAGGCCGTGACAGTGGCACACGTGGTTGCAACAGAATGGGTGTGTCTCTTTGGAATGCCTCACTCTCTGCACAGTGACCAATTTTGAATCAGAGCTATCTGTTTTGCATTGAGAAAACCCACACTAAACCATTCAGACCACAGTCTGATGGCCAGTTTGAACATTTCAACACCACACTTAAAAAGATCTTGGCCTCGACCGCAGAGCGCTGCCACTGGGATTGGGACCTTATGATCCCATTTGCAGTTATGGCCTATAGAGTGACCAACCACAGTGCTACCGGTTTCACACCCAACTACATGATGTTCGGACGTGAAATAAGTGAGCCAGTGGACCTTGCAGCTGGTTTGCCCCCAGACTCTGATCCTGCACCTCCAGCCCCCAGAGTATGTGCGAACGGCTGGAACTGGCTCACAACGCCACTCGAGAAGCCTTGGGTGAGTCAGTCACACGTGCTAAAAGGCAATATGACAAGAATGCCTGTCACACCTAGTACAAAGTCTGAGACGCAGTGTGGTATCTTGTCAAGAGATCTTGTCAACACATCATGTCAAAAACAAAATCAAAAAGTTCCTCTCTTGCTATGAAGGACCCTTCTTCAGGACTGGAGGGCCTCGGAGATCTTACCACCAGATGTGGACGGGGACCCAGCTGACCTTTTCTACTCCCTCCAGGGATGGCCCCAGCAGCCCCTGGCCGTCTACTCCAGCTGCTACTGATTCCATCGGGCCTCTCCCATCCACTTACTCCCACGTGATGCTTGACGATGGTGAGGTTGCGGTGGGAGAACCACACCAACCGGCTCAGCACATCTCCCGGCCTAGATGTCAGCACAGAGGACTGGACCGGTACAGGGACTGGGTCACTGAGTTCTAACTGTTCATATTTGCACAAGAGGCTTTACGGGTCACATTGGACTCTAGTCTTGTTTACAATGTTCTGTGCATTTGCTAGAGGCAATTTTTCATGGTTTAAAAAAAAAGAGAGGCTGAAGAGCTAATATTTTTCTATATTTGCACTTTATTCCTTCCGAAGGTATGTATTCTGATTACAAGATCAGCCAGTTAGTATCTCACCCGGTCGCCAAAGAATAGGTATTAAAGTGTGATGTACTCTTTTGTTTACTTAGAGACAATTGCATTTCTATGTTCTACTCGCTCACGTGTTCACTGTTAAATGAGCCAGGCTATCACTGTGTAGGCACTTGTTATTATACTACCTACTTATTTGATTAGTGTGATATTTTGAACACAGCTATCTTTTCACATATTTTCTAGGCCTACAGATATAGAGATTGTGTACCAATTTTGTATGTTATTTCGATGGACAGGAATAAGTGTTAATTGCCAATCCATGGTGGGGGTAGTGTTGGGGGATGTGTCGCGTTTTGATGTGTAGTCAAGGCAGCTCAGTGTGTGATTCTGAGTGAGTGAGTGTGCGTGCGCGTGGCCGAGGCGCACGCCGGTGTGTACGAGCCCAGAAAAGAGCCGGAAGCAGCGTGTGAGTGAGACGAAAAAGAATGAGCGGGATGGCGACCGGGGCAGGTAGTGAGTGATGTGTAACAGTGCAGCTAGTTAATAAAGCCCCCTCTCTTCGGCAAAACGCCCCCCCCCTCCTTTGTGTGTGTGCCGCCACCTCAACAAGTATGGAGTCGAGTGTTTTTTCGATTTAGCCCCGAAGGACTAACTTCGGCCCTGGAGAAGACTTATCTCCCCCGTGTCTCCCGACCACGATCAGGAACAAAAGCAGGAACGGTTAACAGTATGTAAGACTCGCCAGAAATGAAATAACATCGCAGTGCTTGAGCAAACACAACCTACCTCTCTCCCTCTCGTTCACATTTCTCCTCCCTGCTGCTTCTTTCCCTTTGTTTTACAAAAACTGTCTTATGTCCATCGCCGGCTGTCAGCTTACACAGTGCTACGTATCTGTATTAACTTTATTGATCCGTGCTTGTATTTACATTTTGCGCGATAAGTGTCACACGTACCATTCAGGATTTACTGCGAGGGGGGCTTTCAACTACTCTGATCCGAGGCACGTCAGTCATAGCGCAGGGGTACGGATATTATTCTATATTTTATATATATTATTCCACAAATTTTTGTTCGGGCGATTTGCAAGTTACGTTTGGAGTTTTTGCTTTTTCCATTTCAATTTTATCTGTCACAACTTCATGTCATTGCATTCTAGAAAAAATAGACATTCAAAAATAATTCTTGAATGACATTTTCCAGGTTGTGGCCTCCTCAAAGTTTTCTAACTGTGTCATATTTTAGCTTGTTATTTGCACTAAGAAAAAAGCAAAAAAACAGAATCCAATTGGATCGGGTTAAATCGTTTCTTTTTACTGTCAATTCAATGCACAGTGTTGCTTGACCTGGCTACAAGAAAAAAGTGATACACACCGGCAGTATAGCAGGAACATTCACACGATGGGTGGCCAAAAAACACCAAAGGAAACTGTCCCACTGACTTACATTTGGTAACATAGCAAGTCAAGGTTGGTGAAGGTTGAAGTTTAGAGCTCACAACCTGCCAGAACACTGACGTCTTATGCATCGTCTAAACATGAAGTAAATATGAGGCAAGAACACATCTTCTCCTCCATTCCACTCTATTCTTCTTACGCGCCCACCAAGGGTGGTGACAGCACGGTCACTTTCAAGGTTAAGCTGCAGGTCAGTCGGTCTGCACAATCTGTCCACAGAGGTGTTCATATCTCACCCCTTGTGTCATTTTTCCCCCATTGTTGATTATCGTTTCAAAGACATTTAGTAGAAAATGGCCTCACAAACTCCACCCACATAGAACGACAAGTCTTCAAACTTCCTGTGTACCTTGCAACCTGTCCTTGAAGTTCCTGGATAATTTGTGGCTGATAATGTGTTTTCTGTCGACTTGTTTTGAGATGAATGCATCCCCCTCTGGGTGATCAAATATTAAACTTCATGCCAGATAAACTGCATACTCCCATCACATCAATGCCAAAATGGCATTTTGCTATTCAAATGCCTAATTCTCAAACATTTATAAACGACTGGGGAAGAAATTAGTCTTTAATTGTGGTTATTTTATAATAGTTTATGCATCATCGATTTCTGTATGGAATGCTATCTGCAGAATATGTACATTTACATGGCATATTTGAAGCATCAGCAGTGGTTCCCAAACTTTTCACAGCCCGTACCCCTTCAGACATTTGACCTCCAGCCATGTACCCCCCACTCTCATGCACTTATACCAGCTAGAAAAAGAAATGTGTCTGTAAGCCTGCCTCCACCCCCACCTCCCACATTTAGCATGCATAACATACAAATAAAATATCTTGAAGTGAATTATTTCTCACAAAATAGATTTATTTAAAAACGAAATGTAATCAGGCTGTTTTTAAATCATGTTTTTATTTTTATTTTTCGCGTACCCCCTACGTCCCTCTGCGTACCCCAGTTTGGGAATCACTGAGCTAAGATAAACTGACATTTGCTCCAGCATTTAAGTGTCAACTTCACAATATAGTGGATCCTCCCACAATGCACTGCATCTGTTGTCATGCTCTATGAATGCGTTGTGGTTAGCTGCATCTGCTGTCTCAGGAGCCGGACTCTAAAGGGTGTGACATTCTGACATGCTGTGGGCAGCTGGTCAGTCATAACCACCTGGACTGGCCATGTAGGCGGGGGTTTTGGCCCTACCTACTCAACAGTGCTTGATTTGCTGGGGCTGTAACACTCCACCAAGGATGTTTTTGATCATAAAACCTGCTTCTGTTTGGAATTAGACCATCAAAATGAAAATATATTTAAATCTTGTTATTTTTGTTATTGTAAATATCTTTTCCCAATTTTAATCTTATATCACATAGAGAATAAGGTGGAATAAACAGTCCAATTCCTTGTTTGTTGCATAAACGTGGCCAACAAAGGTGATTCTGGTTCTGCCTTTTCCTGACGACGCCTGTGAAGTAGTAGTAATGAAGTAGTAACTGCTGACATTTTACCACATCCATTCATTGCATCCAGTCCGCATGCATGAGGTCATTTACGTGGTATTGGGTGCTGTATTATCAGAATACCTTAGAATATTAATGCAATAGTATGCATGCAGTATCCATTATCCATCAAGACACTTGATAATGGTACTGGTGCATCCCTGTTTCATTCTTAACAATAATAACATGAATTAGTATACATCAATTATCTCCCACCAGGTACCTGCAACCTCACAGGCTACTTTGAGAGTTTCTTTGAACCAACAGTACAACTGTGCTGCAATATGTGTGAGAATCTGTGAAACCGTGTGTGTCACTGTCTATAGAGTGGTGAGGCAGCAAGGGCCTCATGACAGATCAGGGCATTCAGGCCAGTGACATTCCTCCAGAGCCCCAGATGCATCATGGGCCGGCAGTGTGAAAAATGCTGGCCGGCCTGATCTACTCAGCTGCAGATGAATGGAGCACTCGGTGCACTCACCCATAGATGAATGGAGCGATCTGTCTTGTCAGCGGAGGTCGAGCAAGAGGTTACAGTATCCAGCATATACCTGTGTGTGTGTGTGTATGTGTGTGTGTCCCTGTGTTTGCTGACTCTGTATGTGGTGTACTGTAGGTAGTTACTAAACTGAGAGATACAGACCAACATTGATGATCACATGTGAAGTGCACTCTTATAGCACAGAAGCACTAAGCTGTTTCTTCTAGTGGCCTCGGAAATAACCTTGTTCCTGAAACTTTACCATAACACAATTTAGTTTCTGTTTTTTGCTTAATTGAAGTGTCATACAGGTTTGCCTCGATCTTTGTTCACACCAGCCAGTTTTTGGACATCAGTAGAGAATTTGTGAAGTTTTCTTGTACCCTTGTACACTTTAACCCCTGGCTGCACATAACATGATGACCTCAAAATGCCTCAGAAACACAAAATCTAAAGGTGCAGAGAAGAAAACAGGAGAAAAGTAAATGAACATGTAAGAATTAGAAATACAAAAAAACTTCTGTTTAGAGAATGGCTTGCTTTTGTGGTGAGAAGAGCTATTGTGTCAGCACCATGACTCTGAACAATGATGGACAAAAATGTTACAAAAAGTACACAAAATTATAACACTGATTGTGCACAAGCAGACATTGCTAACAAAGCAGCCAGCTGGAATCCATTCTATGTTGAATTTAAGATAAATAACTGCAAATTGTTGCAAGCGAGCTATCGATATAGAAATGTTTTTTAACTGTTTTCCATGAACAGTTCTGTTATATATTTCCTTCCCAGTCAGACCGGACCTCATTTAGATCAAAGGGTGAGCTGGAAAGCAGCAAGTGGTGGATCAGACTGAGATAGAGATTGGGACAATCACGACACACCCCGAGCATCAACTGATTTACTGTCTTTTTCAATCTAAAATATGCCTTACTTAACTTACAATCCAGTCCAAATGTGGCCAGTTTCAGATTTTTTTTGACCAGTTAACATTGCAGGATTGTTTTCACATTACTGAGCTCCGTCAAACGCTGCCCTGGTGTCCCTGGGTTTGTGTCACACACACACGCGCACAGACAAATACAAACAGCCAGCCCATCTCCTCAGCCATCAGCCCAGAGCTCAGGCGCCCCGAGCAGTGGCTCTGACATGTCTATATGTTTTTCCACCTGACCTTTTGCCGTCCTTTCTGCCACAGCCCGTAAACCATAAGCTGATATATGAAGGCAATTTTTAGCGGTGCCACTTGTATCTGAGTGATTGCGCACGCTTTACATTTGGGGCGCCTGCCACCTTGCCACCCCACCTCCTCCAGATCTCTCTATTTGGATAGCTGCTGGTGTGAGGTGACGGGGCAGAGAGAAGGAGAGGGGCAGAGGGGATGAGAAGACGGGTGAATGGGATGCCAAATACACACATCTATCTACTCGCAGGGCAAGGAGTCTTCTGTGTGATAGCCCTTCACTGGGGGGAGGCAGAATTCAAGAAACACACCGTATGAAGGGTCTGACTGCAGCTTCATGTGCAAAAACATCCATGCTATACACCAATTGTTCTAGGAAAAGAATTCTCCCACAATGCTTTATAACTTTCAGTGTATTTTCTTAGTGTTTTTTACCATGTCACGATCCACTGTTTTGGTAGGTTTATTCAACACTAGCTTGTTTGACTTAAATTAGGATATGTTATTCACAAAACACCAAAACATGTCAATATTCATTAATTTCATTTAATATTGATTCCGTCTACGTTTGCACTACTCATACACTCAAAATAGTCCAAAAATTGAGTGTGAAACGATGTACCCTCAACGAACACCATTGGTGATGTACAGTAATTATGTGAATGGCTGGAAATGTTGAAATACATGTTTTTGGTTGATAGGAGACAGCTGATTGGCTATAGACAGACACACTGATATGCAGTGTTGGGCAAGTTACTTTCAAAAGGTAATAAGTTACAGTGGCTTGTTACTTCTCCCCGAAAAGTAACTCAATTAGTTACTTAGTTACAAATTATAAAAGTAACTAGTTACTGTGGAAATTAACTATTGTGTTACTTTCAAGTACATTTTTAAATGTTCAAATGTTCATTCATTCAGCATCACTGCTCATATCAACACCAACGTAAACTGCAACAGTGGGACAGTCTGCAGTGCCAATGCTAAACGCTAATCATCAAATTGTGCCAAGGTGTCAAAAATCTCTGGGTGCCGGAGGGTGACAGCAATCTCCGAGCAATACGGTGTCCAGTGAACCGGGTAAAGACAAGGCTGATTGGCTGTCACGGCACAGCCACACGTGACGTTGCCTATAAAGTTACAATTTCAACTTTGGTGACTGAGCAACAAAACTTGGTGAGGCATCCAAAGTGAAACAGTAGCGTGAGGGCAGGTCACATCTAAACGTGGGCTGTACATTGACTTTGCATGTAAAGCGGTCGCCCAGATCACGTCGAAAGTGAACGCGGCTTTACTGAGATTTTGTTGGTCTGATGGAAAAAAGTGTTATAATAATGGGAGGGGTAATCAATTAGATCACTCGTTACTGAAAAAGTAACACTGTTAGTAACACTGTTATTTATAATGCCGTTTTTCCCACGTTGCCCCATGTGATTAGGTATTGGCTAAACTAATTATTGCAGGCTTCACCGTGCAGTAAGTGGTCAGTGATTTCCACGTTGGGCAGGTCTTTAGGGGAGGAGCCTGGTAGCGGAACGTTCTGCCTCCCATTCTTTGTTTGGGAACTACAGGAAAAACCTGTTCTCCAGGTGTTTCAGAGGGATAATAAGGTTCTAGTAGCGAGAAATGTTAAACTCTTCTCTGGATTATGAGGGGAGAAAACGAAGTGAAGCTGGTATGAAAGTGATATCTTCCCTTTTCTGGGTTACAGTCAGTGCAGGACGGTTAGCTAACTGGTGGGTTTGCAGAGATTTGCTGAGAGAGGAGGCGATGGATTTAGTTCCTGAGAAATCATTATATTATAGCAAATACAACTGGCTGCATAAACCAGTCTGGGTGAAAAATATCCGGTACAAGGCTTTCAAAATGTAATTATTTATTTATGTATACAAAACTACTGATTTTGTCCCAAAGAAAATCCAGAAAATCAAACCAGTCTTGACTAAAGAGGTCTTGTAGTACTAATGGCCACCATAGTGATATGACCATGTGGGCACAGGACCAGATACACACAAGGTCTCTTGGACTTTCTCTTTTGGCAGTTGCTCACCATTTGCATTTTATTTACAGCTTGTTTGGATTTCATGGTCTACTTCATGGTCTACATATCTTAACTGTACTGCGCGGTTCACAGACCACAATTTGCCCTCTGATGTTAGTTATAATTAATGTCTTCTTTTGAGCGGTTTGTGTTTGTAATGGGTGTTGTATTGCAATGTTATCTCAGTGGTCTTTAAAGCCTGTTGTCACTGACTTTCAATGTCAGTGATGGGGTTGGTTGATTGGCCTTAGTTCTTGTTCCAGTAATGGACTGAGGCACAGGCTCGTTAGCATTTTAACTCATGTTTGAAGAGGCAGCCATGTGCCCCTTTAGGCCCTTATCACAGCGGCAGATAGAGCTTGTTAGCTTGTTACCATGAACTTATGCTTTGGGAGCTATATGGCATTAGGCCATGTTACAATATCACAATGCAATGACACTTGTTAGCTTATTAGCATAACCCCCTATTAGATGGACAGGGGGTAGGGGGTGGTCCGTGTTACAATAATGCCTTTGTTAGCTATTTAGCATGCTAAACAGGTGGGGGTCTGTGAGTGGAATTATAGGCTGTTTAAGAGCACTGAAACGAGCCACCACAGTGTCAGCTAGTTACCATAATCTCAAGAAGCAGGTCTGTACGTGTGAGTGTGTGTCAAAGAGAGCGGAGAGGGAGAGAGTGTGTGTGTGTGTGTCTTTCCTCCAACACTTTTCAATTACAGTTGCTCATTGTCAGGTTGTAAATGGCTGGGTCAGCTGGCTGGAGCTCCGCTTTGAACATGGTGCTGACGTCCCTACAAAGGCATCATTAGAGAGGCTCGGCCCAGCGAGAGACACCCTCACTTCTCCAGGCCCCTGAGGAAACAACTCAATAATGTGCCAAAGATGGAAAAATTAACAATGTATTAAAAAAAAAAAAAATTACCCTTCAAGAGAAAATGTTGAAAAACCTCTAATCCCTTCCTTTATTTTCCCTGCTCTGCTCTGTGCCCTTGCATAATCCCTCATTTGATTTTCTTTTGTCATTAATTTTGGGACATATAAATACGTTGAAGCAACTTTGAAAAGGCATTTCTCATTTTCTCTTGATCTAAACCCCCCCGCCCCACCCCTGCATGTGCCCTGAGAAAAAGACAGCATTTTTCATGAGGAAAAAATAGGTAATATAAACACTTCTGCTGATGCTAATTACAACAAGAGATTGAGGAATGAAGTGTAAAATAAAAAGAACGCTTGTGCATTTTCAATGTGATTAGCATTTTGATTCCGAGTTGTACTTTATGTATTTTTTTCGCCTTTGTCTTCGGTTCTTGCTAATATCTTTAAGGATCAAAGGCTTTCTGTTGGGTCCCTCTCATCTCGCTCTTCCTCCTCCAAGCATTGTTTGCCTCGCAGGACCACAGTAGCATAAGTTTTGCATGAGTGCCAAATTTGTCGGGAAGGGAGAATTAGCTATTCCAGAGCTCATTTGACATCTAAAACGGGGAGGATCCATCGAGGAGATAAAAGGACTCGCCTGCTCTGATAGTCATTCGCAATAAACTGTGTGTTTCATGTTGTATATGCTTGTGTAGTTTGTCCTGCTGCCGACAGTTTCGGCTTCGCTTTCACCACGCTTGCGTCAAAACAGACAGCAGTAGCAGCCAATAGTACAAAAGTCTGTAACAGGAATCTGCTAATGTGCTTTTTGAGTGTTAACATGAGAATATTGTATGTGGATATCAATTTATTGAGAATGTAGATGTACCACTGAAGGAGTAAAACCTCCTATCCACTTCTATATAATACTATAATCTATATACGTTGTTAACTGAAGAGTGAACTAAACTTAAACACGAAAGCACATGTGATTAGCTGCTCCCCGGGGGTCTGCAAACCCCACTTTGTCATTCTTTACCTAAAAGCAAAACCTTACTCGTTCACAATACTTTTCAATTATAGATGAGTGGAGTGAGAGTAATACCTGTCTACAGTGAGAATATTCAATCTGGCTGAAGACAGATAGCATAATGCAGATGTCTTAATGAAAACTTCATTACGGTGGAGAATAATTACTGTGTCCTTAACGATGCACTCGCTGTGCCTTTAAATAATTGAGGTGTTCGACTTTTGATGTGTTTATATCTGAGTAATTTTGTCATGCAGACTTCATCTGGGATAGATTTGTTCCAGGAGGTGATGGCTGTTTGATGGCTTTGTGTGTGTGTTTGTGTGTGTAGGTGTGTGTAGGTGTGTGTGAGTATCAGCTTCTACTTTCTTTATGCGTAAGCATGAACCTCTTAATTATAATATATTTGTATATATATATATATATATATATATATGTATACATAATAAAATGTATGTTGACAGCGTCCACATCATAGATGTGAGGATGTCCATGTGTTTTGATGGATCCATCACTTTTAATCCGTAAACAGCCAGAGTTCCGTGGAAACCAGGCGTCGATTGCACCTGGAAGTGTTAATTGGGGGGGAAATATCTCGACGTATTTTGAAGGCTAGAGTTTACTTATGGTCATTTCTCACAACTGCTCTAACATTGAAATTCTGTCCGTTTTGTGTTTCTTTTTCTCCACAATAATTTGCATGCCAGTTTATTTCCTGTTCAAAGAGGCACATTGAGTAGCTGGATCTTAGTAAATAGTCCAGAAATAAAACAACACCATCAACTATTTGAACACTGATGATGTCCTGACTTTTTCCTCTCCTGCTATAACTAGGTCAGATTTTCTCAAATATATTTCTCAGCCTTAGAATGGTTGCCTCACTACTGGGGTTGCAAAGGGGTGGACATTTTCAGTAAATTTCAGGAAAGTTTCCTAAAATTTTGGATGGGAATTTTAGCTTGGGAATATTGGAAATTTTCAGGGTTTTGTTGCCGTCACGAGCAGTCATAATGAGACACCAGCCATTGAAGACAATGAGGTCCCGGTCCTCAATTAGATACAATTCCAGAAAATTGCTGCTTCCATTCACACTTTAGTGTTACATTGTATCCATTAGTGGCCAAACTGTAACACCAATACTATTGTTTTATTTCAGAACAGGAACTTGTCAGGTTTGTTTACCGTTACCGATAATGAAAAGACTTTCTGCAGGACTCTTTTCACGGAGCAGGCAGTAGCAGTTGGTGTAATATTCCAGTTGCCATCATCATCGGGAGGAGCGTGTCGGGACAAAATGTGACGACATAGCAAGACTTAAAACTGCTAATAGCTAAGTATGTTTTTTTACAGGTAGAACAGTACAAATGATGATCGGGTCACTGTCTTTCTCAAAGACATTTGCCCAAAGCCTCCACATAACTCCACACACACACACACACACACACACGGACAAATGAATATGCCTTAAAACACATATTTATCGTTTATATTTTTCATCCTACCACTCCCTCTTTTTCCACTTCTTCTTTTCCACTACTAAAAATCTATACAAATCCAAGTCTGTATAATTTCCTCTCTTTTCACCTCCACACACACGCTCACACAAACACACCAAAACATTGTATTTCCACTGTCAAAATGCAAATACACCTGCTTCTGGACTCCCAACCATACATTATTTCTTTTCTTCTGGTGACTTCATTACTGAGGAAGCCGAAACCTTGTGACAACATTAATTAAAGGTGTGCGCATACACACTGGGAGCTATTTTCTCCTGACTCGACCTAATCATCGCCATCATCAATAACCTCGTCATGACCGCCATCATCCGCCCCCATAGGGCTGCCGCGCTGGAAGCAGATGAAGAGCTTTGAACAACACGCGTGTACGAGTCAACACCCCAGCAGACAGAGACAGACTCTCCAAGATGTGACTCCGCTTGAAATGGTTAAACCGGGGGGGTATGTGCATGTGTGTGTATGTGCACGTGTGTGTATGTGTGCTGGTGGGGGGGGGGGGGGTTGACTGGGAATAATTGCCTGGAGACGGTGCAGAAATAAGCCCTAATGGTCAGTAATCCAAGCCTGGAGAGCCCTCTCCACAGTGCTCCACTGAATGCCGGTAATGGGCTTCCAGCTCTGTCACTTACATATGCATAGATCTTTCTCCATTAAAGCTGGTTTGAATGACAAATATGGGTGGGTGTAAAAAAAAAAAAAAGAAGAAGTGGAGAGAAAAAGAGGGAGAGAGGGAGATGGGAGAAGATTTTCTCTTGGCTGGCAGTAATTTGGCAGCCGCTCGGGCTCCTATCCTTAAATCATATTAGCCCATTGTCCGCGAGTGGCGCCTGGGTGAAGCACTGGGGCAGGAGATGCTGCTTAAAGTGGGCTGGGTGAAATTTGGACCTGCCACTTCTTTTTAATTTGTTCTTGTGCGAGTGTGTCTATGTGAGTGTCTATGTGAATACTCTCTTGATGACACATATATTGGTATTAATATTTATTCATCTATACATCATTTTATTCAAATCATAAGAAAGTGATTTCACACTTCAAGTTTCACGTACTTCTATATTGTTGTTTTTTGCTTGGAGAAAAAACCCCACATTGAACAAGTTTCATCTTGGCTTTTAAAACCAAAATATAACGTTCTCAGTTCTCCAGTTATAATAAATTTGATAATTTAATCAGGGCGACAAAACTCCCGATAAGGGCACTGGGCGACAGCAGCAAGGAAAAACTCCTTTTAATGGAAGAAGCGTTAGACTCAGGGCGGGCGACCATTTGCCTTGACTGCTTGGGTTTATACAGATAGAGAATGATCCTTTCAATACAACCCTTTGGGAACTCTGTGTAATAGTGATAACAACAGACAGTTCTCCTCTGCATGTCACATGTCACAAACCAAGACCAAATGAAGTCAGAACTAGCTCTCTTTCGATTGGTTGGATCTCAACAGCATTAGCAGTAACCCCAACAGGCAGGGGTCGGCAGATAATTAGCAAATAATTAGATTCTGTTGGACAAATAACCACCAGGGTTCCGAAGAGGGAGATCCAGCCAAAGAGATAGAAAAGGAAAGGATGGAAAGTGGAGCAGAGATCAAAACCTTTCACCTACAGAGTCCCGGTACAGAGAGCTCACAGGCTGGAACCCGAGTCAAGCAGGTGGGAGGTCCAAACCCCGGCAAACTGAGAGTAGACGAACCAGGAAGGAGCAGCGACAGGAGATTGCAATGTGGAAATGATTGTGGAAGTTGGTGGAGACGGTAGAAGAGCTTTGTGTGCAGGTGATAGTGAGCAGAGAAGATGTGCAGAGCCTCCAGGTGGTGCGAGCAGCCGGGAAACACTGCAGCAGAGGGCTGAAGCTCTCCCAGAATATGAGTCATAGTTCAAAGTGTGCACTTTTCCTTTTATTTCAGAGAAGATGAAGCTGAAATGGCAGTTGCATATTGATAATTTATTCATTTTTGAAATACAAATGCCCCCCACCCCCCCAAAAGAAAGAACCTTGCAATTGTGTTAAACTTGTTTAGGTTTAAGAGCTTTAGTCCATTTCTGGAGTCCTTGAAGTTCTACTTGACATTGTTAGGGCTCGTTATATTTGGCTTTTTATTCTTTGAAAACAAAAACAAAAAAAAAGGTGACTTTATTGTGATGTACGAGTGCGTGCGTGTGTGTCGAGGGGTGGGGGGGCATCAGGGCCACAAGGGGAGTGGAGGAGCTATCATAACAGGAAGCCCCCCCCCCAATCCCCCCACCCATCACCACCCTCCTCCTCCTCTGCAGTCACCAGATGGCATACACGCAAACACCTCTGGAGGAACAACAAATACACACATACATCCCAACACAAACATTGTCAGTCACACACAAAGGTGCACGAGAGAGGCGCTCTCTTTCAAGTTTAACCCCCCCACACACTTAAACCCACCCACTCCCTCTATAAATTACCTCTGTTGTGTGTCTAAAGTAAATGCTCTGCCATTACAGTAGTCGGTGTAATGTAATGTTAAGTCTTTCAAAGTGCTCCAGAGAATATACAGCTGCTTATTTCATCCCCGATATCGGCGGGCCGCACGCCGTCATTGAGACGTGTCACCATCTGGGCGCGGGGACACTCAGGAAATGCATCACTTTGTGACATTTTTGTCGCTTGCTGTCTTAGCCCTATTTCTAGACCAAATGTGTCCCCTCTTTGAGACCATAAAATGTGCACAACGCCCAGCTTGTGTGTGTGTGCATGCGTATGTGTGTGTGAAGTGCAGAAGTTCAAGGGCGCCCCGACATGCAAGAATGAATGTAGCCGGATTACCAGATAAAAAGGTTCATATTTCACCTTCTGTAAGTGTCGCAGCTCTAATAAGAGCAGATGGGTTTATATGATGTGAATATGAGTGACATAACTTTGTTTGTGTGTGCGCATGCGTGCAAGGGGAGTGTGTGCCCTGATGCTCGTAACAGATTTGCTCATAAAGACGTGTGTGTGTGTTACCTTTTGCTTGGATAGCACATATAGCTGCACACCGCCGCACCGTGCCAGCGTAATAGATATCCAATAGCTGCGAGCGGTGGAAGGGTCCTGCTACATCTGTCAGCGCTGCCTGGCAAAGGCGCAGCGAGTTCAGATGCTATCACTACAAACGGCTGCATCAAAAGATTTAGTGCCCCCCCCCACCATCCCTCCGACCCTGGGGTGGGCCGTGTGGCGCAGTCCGCCGGGCAACACAACACGAAAGAGGGAGGGGTGGTACGGGGGCGCAGAAGAAATACAGCAGGCGGGGGAAAGATAAGACGGAAGCGACAGCAATATCAGCCAGGGGGTTTGAGGTGGAGGACAAGAGGGTTGGGGCAGGGGGGGTGTAGAGAGGTGGTGGGAGGAAGAAAGAAGAGGTGCCGGGGCTCTCCTTTCTCACCTCCTCATGAGCTCTGCTGGGAAATGACGCTCCGGACGTCCGTTTGTGGGTCAGGTTAAAAAAACATTTTTTTTGCCGCAGTTGGACTGAACTTGAACAAAAACACGACCGAATCATCATGTCAGCACGCAAAGATCTGGGGCCTCATGTATAAATGCTGTTCACGCAAGAAAAACTTGCGTATGCCAGGATCTGCGCTCACGTTCAGATGTATCAATGTGAAAAGCTTGTCGATTCTGGCGCTGTTTCACGCCAGCTCCGGAGGTGGTGTAGAAGTGGCGGAAAGCTGATTCTTGCGTCGTGAACTGCATTCTGGTCCGTTGGGGACACTGGGATACCCTGTGGCGATGTTTGGTGACCAAAGCTGGACTGGGGCAAGAAAGCGGGTTGCTTCGGATGTGCGACCAAAGCACAACGCACAAAATTGAAACGTGAGTTTTTCGGGTGAAGGCACGTGTGGCTGTGCTGCGACAGCCAATCAGCGTTGTCTTTACGGGCTTCACTTGACGCCATACTGCTCGAAGATCATTGCTGTCACCCACCGGCACCCAGAGATTTATTTGACATTTAAAAAATGTACTTGAAAGTAACGCAAAGTAAGAATTTACTTTCTACTTTCTTTAACTAGATACCTGTATAATTTGGTACTGAGGAACTACTTCAGTTACTGTTTGGGAGAGTTAACTAGTGACTGTAACTTATACAGTATACTAATACTAGTATACTACTACTATAATATCAAATAATTTATAGTATAGTTGCTGAAAATAGGTGAAAAAAATTTGCGACTATACAGTTTTTAGTTTTGGAGTTTTAGGGCAAAACCATTGCTTAGGACACGATTTTTGCGCAGTACTATAGAGGCCCCCGGATTACGTGGTCCGGGCCTCAACCTCAACTGTATATAAAGTATACTTCCAGTTTCTCTGCAAAATGTTATTTGTGATTTTGGCAATGACTGAGAAAGCCACACACGACGTTGCCTGAAAAGTTAAGGCTGCACAGTTCCGATGAGACTGTGAGTCTCCATCCATTGACATTGTGGGAGGGATTTGATTGACAGTTGAAATTCAACTGAGCTCTGCTCTCAGGGAGCGTGGCTTCCGTGCCTACGGAAGACACGCCCCCAGCTTCCAGAGCCTAGAGAGCTGCTTGTTTTTTCATGATTTTTAAAGCATAAGTTAACATACTAAGCGACTTTTTCTAGCATTCAAATTTGGCAGGATGGTTGATAAGATATCTGTCTTTTCTGATTAGAATACAAATATATTTTCACTTTACTTCAACTCAAACATCAAACATCAAAGTTATATTGGGGAGTCAAAGGTCACATGGTACATGTTTGTGTAGAGGAGGTCAACCATGTGTAACCCAGGGTTAAAATCATCTGAGAGAAACTCTTCCCTGGGG
>CAESWR010000212.1:319057-359886 GCA_903171835.1 Mullus surmuletus | reverse complement strand
GCAATTTGAATATCAAATTTTTGACTTTCTGAAGAAGTATGGTTCCATCAGTAGAACTGTAAAGATAGATGACCCGACAACAGAGTTCCATTCAAATGTGATTGTTGAGTATAACCAAGGCACCGCGGTACAAGCATTAGAACCCCTTTTGCCTTGTACTCACCCGTTGATAGACAATCCTGATATCACCTACCTTCGAGCCCTGGCAAGTGTTTACACATGAAAGGTGAGCAGCAACATCACACACACTTACCTGGATCAACTCAAGGGAATCGCCAAGCTCAGTGGAAATTATTTCGAGGAGGTTTTGAAAGAGGTCATGTCCCAAATAGGGGAGTCTTTTGAAGGTGGTGGATCTGGTGAACAGGCGATCGCACCCCAACTCCGACGTGAAACTGAGCCCAGACAATAAGACATCCCATTACAAGGGTTGGGTGGTGTTCCTCCTCTCTTGAGCTTAGTCTCCCTAATGTTAGACAAAGTGTGGCTGCTCCCTCTTTTAACTCGAAGACACCCTTGAACCTGAGTCCTAGTGAGCTCCACCTATCTGAGGTCCAGAAGATAGTGGTGGAGCACGTTGTGAGGAGTGAAGACAAGCCCTCACACTCTCACCCCGCTTTGAGGTTGAGAGCTTTTTCTGGAAAACTCCTCAACCTTACAGTGAGGTTGACTACGATACTAGGCGATCTCATGTGGATTTGATGATGAAGGATGCTTCTGTCTCTAGCCTTGAGAAAGCTAGGAACATTCTTGAAAGTCGGCTTCTGATGTTGTGAGACATCTCGGTCCTGAGGCACCACCCACAGCTTATCTGCAAATGTTAGACTCTGCATTTGCCACAGTGGAGGATGGGGATGAACTGTTTGTTCTGTTCATGAACACCTTCCAGGACGCTGGAGAAAAAACATTTTCCTAAATACAGCGCCTTCAAGTTACCCTGGGCAATGCTGTACATAGAGGAGGTGTCCCTTGGACAAACATCTGCTTTGCTTGTTTTGGAGGGGCTGTTGGGACAATGTCTTGCTTTCTGAGCTCCATTTAGAGCCCAAAACACAGAACTCCCCACCCTCTGCTGAACCTTTAATGCGTTTGCGCACTGAAGAGGATCGGCAAGAGGCCAAGGTTATGAGGATGAAACACTTGGGCCCCACAAAGCAGAAGGCTATATCTCACGCTCCTTCGAGTTGCCTAAAGGCTTAATGGGCACAAAGAGTGCAAAACAAATAAAGGTGGAAGGGAACCTCTCCAGCTCCCTACTAGATATGGGCTCCCAGGTTACCACAGTTCCTCTTTCTATCAGCAACACCTTTCTAAGTATGACATCAAACCACTGTTTGACTTGTTGGAAATTCAAGGAGCCAATGGACAGTGTGGTCTGTACCTGCTGTACGTTGAGCTGAGTGTCACTTTCCTCAAGGAGTTCTTGGGAGTAGAAATTGAGGTGCCCACCCTCGCCTTGGTAGTTCCAGATGTTCACAGTGCTTCTGATTTGCTTGTGTTGGTAGGTATCAACACGCTTGATGTACTGTATGGGATATACAGTGAAACTGCCTCTGAAGCACATCAGCCAACAGCACATGGCTACAAGGCTGTGCTCAAAGTCCTTGAGCTCAGGCAGCAGCAGAGGAGAGGTAGTAACCTTGGGTAAGTGAGGATGAGCAGCAAAGACCCGCAGTTGGTCCCAGCTGGTCAAACGGTTGTTTTGGAGGGTTGCGTTGCTATCAGAGGGTGCACCACTGACAAGTCGGTAATTCTTGAACATCCTTCTTCATCTTCATTGCCTGGTGGTCTGCTGGTGAAGACCTGTCTTGTTGATTTGCATACAACCATGCAAAGTCCCAGTAGAACTTACTAACAAATCTGAGCATGATGTCCTAAAAGGTGTATTATCGGAGAAGTCAGCGCTTTTTAGAAAGTTCTTTCCCAAGCACATAATGTGCAACCTTTGAAGTCGGACCCCTCCCAGGGGTCTGCTGTCACATTCAACTTCAGTGATTCTCCTATTCCTGCTGAATGGAAGGAGCGTATCACACAGAGATTGAACAACATGCCTGAAGGTTTTTGCCTTGACTTTGGCAGAACCGATCAGGTCGAGCATCAAATCAAGCTCTCAGATGAGACCCCCTTCAAGCATAGAGCTCGTCCCATACATCCCAATGACTTGGATGCTCTGTAAACATTTGAAAGAGCTGCTTCAAGCTGGAGTGATCAGAGAGTCCGAGTCTCCCTTTTCATCGCCCATAGTGGTGGTGCAGAAGAAAGTCCGCCTCTGTATCGAGAAAACTCAACCTCCAAACTGTGAAAGACGCTTATGCTTTTCCAAATCTGGAATAGGTGTTCTCTACACTCAATTGGTCAAAGTGGTTTTCAGTCCTTGACCTGAAATCTGGTTATTATCAGATGGAGGTTGAGGAAGTGGACAAACCCAAAACTGCCTTTGTTTGTCCCAATGGATTTTGGGAGTTTAACCGGATGCCTGATGAACCGGAGTACATTCCAACGTTTAATGGAGAAATGTATGGGGAATATGAATTTGAAGGAGATTCTTGTTTTCTTTTTATGACATCATCGTCTTTTCAAGATCACTAGAAGAGCATGAAATGAGGTTGGTGAAAGTCCTGATTCGTCTGAAAGAATTTGGCCTCAAGCTTTCTGCAGAGAAATGTATATTTTTTCAGACATCTGTAAAATACTTGGGCCACATTGTGTCACAGGACGGAGTGGGGAGTGACCCTGGAAAAGTGGGGGCCTTGAAAACATAGCCTAGACCCAGAGACCTGAAACAGCTCAGGTCCTTTCTCGGGTTTTCAGGCTGGCAGACGATTCATAAAAGACTACTCCAGCATAGTCAAACCCCTCACTGATTTGACATTGGTTACCCTCCATTGCACAAGAACACAAAACATGTGACACAGAACCACTTGTACCACGATCCAAAGAAGTCTTTCGTTGGTCCAACGATTGTGAGCGTGCATTCAATACAATAATCGAAAAGCTCACCACGGCTCCTGTTCTTGGGTTCACGGATCCCAAGTTGCCCTATGTCCTCCACACTGACGCTAGTACCAGCAGGGGCCTATTGCACAGTGAATCATGGTACGCAGTCCACAAACTGGAATGTCTTGCCTTGAAGAGGGCTCTGGTTGGAAAAATTCAGTAATTACCTGTACAGTAACCATGACCGACAGTAACCCCTTGACCTATGTCCTTACCAGTGCCAAACTGTATGCCACCAGTTACAGATGGTTGTTTCACCTTCAAACTTCAGTACAGACCTGACAAATTGAACTCTGATGCAGATGGTCTTTCAAGAAGGCCCCATGGAGAGCTTTCAAATGACCTGAAATCTCAGAAGGAGCAAGAATGCATCAGTCAGTTTGCTTAAACCCATGTGTCTGACTCTAATAAGGGTTTGAATGAAGACATTGTTCATGCCATTTGTGAGACGCATCTTGTTTGTTGTGTATCGGATGAATGTGGAGACAGAAAAGGAGTCTTGACGCTGGTGCAATCTCTGGCAATCTCTCGTGAAGCTTTACCAGACAGCTTTGTGAACAAACGATAGAATGGTGACTTGCCTCATCTTCCCCGTCTGTCTGAGGGAGAGATCAGAGACAAGCAGCAAGCTGACCCCTGTCTCCGGGAGGTAATAGCTCAAATAGAGAGTGGAAACAAATTGCCTCCAATCATCAGAAAAGAACTCCCTGATATTCCTTTCCTTTTAAGGGAGTAGAACCATCTTGAATTCTATAATGAAGTATTATAAAGGAAACGTCAGGAGAACGGTAGAGTTGCATACCAACTTGTCTTACCTGAGAAGCTCCGCGCTGTTGTTCTGCATAGCCTTCACAATTATATGGGCCATCTAGGTATTGATCGCACCTTGGATTTGGTGCAGAATATTCTTCTGGCCAAAGATGGCAGATGATGTGGAGAGAAAAGTCAAGACTTGTGAGTGGTGTATCTGCTGTAAAGCACAGCCTGAAAGAGCGGCGCCATTTTTGAACATAAAGTCCACCAGGCGCCTGGAGCTTGTTTGTATGGACTTCTTGTCTGTAGAGCCTGACAGAAGTAATAAAAAAGATATTTTGGTGATTACCGACCACTTCACTAAATATGCAGTTGCCATCCCAACACCAAATCAGAAGGCGCAGACCGTCGCCAGATGTCTTTGGGACAATTTCATGTCCATTGTAGAATCCTAGAGTGCTTGCATAGTGACCAAGGACCTGACTTCGAGTCATGGACTATCAAAGAGCTGTGCAAAGTTGCTGGAATCTAGAAAATTTGTACGACCCCTTATCACCCTAGGGGCAATCTTGATGAACGTTTCAATCGAACATTGCTGAACATGCTGGGAACATTAGACAACAAAGACAAATCATAATTGTGAAACCTTATAAAACCCTTAGTACATGCGTACAACTGTACAAAAAAATGTGGTAATGGGGTTTACACCTTATAAACTCATGTTTGCTCGTCAGCCAAGGTTGCCTGTCGACCTGGCGTTTGATTGCCTTTGAAGAATGGAGAGAGCAAGACTCACTCATAGTATGTACAAAACCTAAAGTACCATCTGGAGGAGAGCTACAAGATAGCTGCTCAGAATACTGCAAAAACTGCAGCAAGGAACAAGTCAAGATTCGACAAGTTTGTCACTGCTTCTAGATTAGAGGCTGGTGACAGAGTGCTAGTAAGAGCTGTCCGCCTGCGTGCCCAACATAAGCTTGCCGCCAAATGGGAGTCAGACATCTATTTGGTGTTGAGACAAGCGGGAGATCTTCCCGTCTACACTGTGAGACCCGAGAACAAAGGAGGTCCTTTGCGTACTCTTCCTCCTGCTTCCCTGTGGTTCTCTCCCAATGAGCGTCGACACGGCTGATTCACGAAAAGCATGCAGGCCGCGAACACGAATGTTGGTCAGTCAGTCGGAAGGTGTAAATGACCAATGTGGTTCTGAGGATGACAAACCATATGAGGGGTTCTGTGAGCTGCCTGACAAAGAAATTGGGAGGTTCACAATTGTCTATGATGCTCCCACATTGAATGAAACTCCCTCTCCATAACACGGGGGGGATAAAGCTGCTTGATGATTCCCCAGTGTGTGAACATCACTTACCTACTAACCGATCTGATGACACTTGCAGCAAGGCAGCAGGAGACCAAACTGTTGAAGTTCACTAACCTGTTACCCCATTGGGTGACTGGGGTTCTGTGAGCTGCCTGACAAAGAAATTGGGAGGTTCACAATTGTCTATGATGCTCCCACATTGAATGAAACTCCCCACGTTGTGGTGACTTACCTGGTACCTCATCCGTTATTGCTGAGAGTGAAGGTCAACCTGCTACTCCCTGCACAGCACCTGGAGAAAAAGCTCAGACTAAAGAATCAACAGATAGATACACACCTTCAGACATTCCTGCTGAAAGAAGGATTGGTGATAAAGTGGAAGCCTCAAGCGATTCATTGCCAACTTCATGTGTTGAAACTGATGAAAACCGTACTGTGCGACATTCAAGCAGAAACCGAGAGAGACCTGAATGACTGCAATATTCACGCCTTGGCAGTCCCCTGGTATCCATTGTCCAGTCTCTGTTTCAAGGTCAAATTCATCACCGACTCAATTGTTGGAGTCTTCATAGCACAGCCACTTCAATGCACAGAGCAATGCATGAAGTCAAGAGGGGAGAGTATAACCCAAGGTTAAAATCATCTGAGAGAAACTCATCCCAGGGGGGGAAAGAAAAGAAAAAATGTAATGATCAAGTTTAAAAAATTTCATATAATTCATGATTTGGATTAAAATTCATAATTGCTTGAAAAGTAAAGTAATTGTGATTAAAAAGAAGAATAAATCATAAATTAATTGTGCAAGAGATGCTAAAAGGAAAAAAAGAGAAGGTACCCAGAAGTAACTTCCATGAGTTGAACGAGAGAGAGAGAGACGAGGTGGCGAACAACACGCTTACGGTGCAGAGAAGCCTGAGTTGGGAAAAAAGTACAAACGGACGACCCCTGGAGCGATCCTTTGAGACCCTGGAACCGCAAGAGTGGAGCCGGACAGACGTTATATTGTTGCCCGGACCGAGCGAAGCGGTTTTTTGGTTGGATCTCTCGAACTTTGATTCCCCTCTACAACTAGAGTGAGACCACAAGATGGCGAGCCCCAGCCCGAGGAGAATTTAGAACATTTGGCGCCGGAGAACTTTGATTTGGACATCTTTAATTTGCACACCTTTGCACCCACCCACCAGCAAGTCATTGCAGTAGGACAGAAACAATCCTCTCATTCAGTGGACTGAACAATACGAAGAGGATCATTCCAACGCAGCTGTGAAATTGGCTTTCAATTTTTATTTTCATATTCACCTGGGTATAAAGTTTAAAAGTTTATATACCGCCAGTTCATCATTTTTCTTCAGACCTTCCATGAGTCTCTCCCACTTTGCATTAAAAAGGGCTGTTTTTTGCATCCTTGGTGTGCTGTCTGTGAATCCTGGGCTCCGTGGCACTTTGATTTCTGATTGCACTGGCCGCAAACAACGTTTGCACACATTAACTCCACTTGTGTGGTGTTAAATAGGGGTATACACATGTGAAGATGGGCATTTTAGAGTTGAGGTTCTGGAAAAGCAGTGAAGAAGAAGGTCACTCGTGATGTTGACGCAGAAGCACCAAACCTGATCGCATCACCGCGCCTCTAACCACACACCGCTCTGATCCCTTTGTCTCTCCTCGCAAATGTTGTGTCTTGTCTGGTTTCCAATTTCCAGGGTCTAAGAGATGGACAGATGGGAGAGAGAGAGAGAGAGAGAAAATCTTTTGAAGCCTTCCTCGCTTAACCAGCACACAGCTACAGGGCTGTCAGCTTGTCGAGGATTTCTCCTGGATGTGTGTGTTAAAAGACCTTTCCGCCGAGAGAGAGAGAGAGAGAGAGAGAGAGAGGTAGCCCTGATTAAATGCTGGAGCCGTCATGCCTGCGAGCCAGCCAGGAGATTAATATCGGCGTAACCTGTTACTTAATTCATTATGGGGATACAGGCTAATTTGATTTGATATTATTTTAATAAAGTTCTGTGATATCCAAGATTGTTTCAGGCTATCAAAATAATTTTCCAGTTATTACAGTTCGTCAGGCAGGTCCCTTTGATAGCAGTGGTTGGCCAGGCCTGTCCTGAATACATTACTACCAGCACCCCCCAACCCCCCTTCCCCTCACACAGTCGCTCATACATATACACACATGCGCACACTCGTGTCCAATTCCTCTCCTAAATCTCTTCGTTTCTCACTTACGGCTTCACTTTTCAGCTGTTGGACTGATGCTTCTGCGTGGTGTTTTTCTCTTTTTTTAATCTCCTTTTGTTTTTACTTTTAAAACTTTCACAAAATATAATACAAGTCATTAAACGGCAGAAGACACCAGGTAGTGTCTGATCACAATGAAGCCCAACAATTTTGCCGTGGTGTACATATACTCCTGATTAAATTGCCAACTAAAATTCTAGACACAATACAAATATGACACCACAAAAGGAAAGAAAATAAAATTAAAATGATATAGTGAATAAATATAAAACATTTACAGGCAGAACTCTTCCCACAAAAACAGTGAAGCAACAAGTCATTCATTTCATTTATGATGCACAATTTTGTTCCTAATTTCAATTTGGTTGTTTTGATTTGTTCACACCGGGGCCAAAGTCTGCAGACCAAATCAAAAAAACATTTTCTTTTTAACAGTAACCATCGTTTCTCAACATTAGATGTGTGTTTATTGTGCATGTGTGCATTGTGTGTGTGTAAGGAATTTAATGGATCCGATTTCAACTGGCCAAATTACATATCAATGTTCAGCCAATCACAGGGCGATTACAAACCAGTGGTCACCAATATGGCGTGCGATTTGGGTGCTATTTTCGGACCATTTTGGGCGCGCCGAGTGGTGTCAACGCAATCTGCGTTCTTAAAGCTTGAGAATGTAGTGTGAGGACGTGTGCGATTTGTGACGCAGGCCAAGTGTTCAGGGTTTGGCTTGCGTCTGAAGTTGAGATTTAATACAATTTCTTGCTTTTCGCAGAACAATGTGGAACCTCCTCTGGAGCAAAGCACCACTAAAGCGGAATAATGCAGCAGTTCCAATGAGAGGTCTTTGTAAACCCATCCACAGTCCAAAAACGTGTTGTGAAGCACTCCATAGGTGTTTGAGTTCTGGCTCATGGTTACCACTGGGAGCACTGCACCCTCTGCTGTCAACCAAACACGCTTTAACTTGGATGTTAGCAGATGTTTACGGCCGAAACCCAAAAACAAAGCCCATCTTTCTTTTTTTTTCAGTGAAATCAGTGAAAGTTTGCAACTTGTCACCAACTATTTTGAAACATTTTCACCAGAAAACACAGTTTTGTTGTTTAGGCGTCGACGATGTAAAGCTTCTCACCCTTACCGATGCTGGCCTGCTCATAATAACAAGAACAAAAATTTGGTATCATTTTATTGATGTTAAAATACTCCCTTTTAATCAGAGCTCTCTCAGTCTCGCCAGCTCTCTCATTCTCCCTCTTTTTCCTCTCAGCACCAGTGCCGTCCATTCATTATTAAAGCTCCTCTCATCTTGTCTCTCCTGTGTTCTGCTCTATTATAAACCCTTGTATCAACTGCTCCGGGCCATGGAGGGACAGTGGAAAGAGGGGAAAAATAAAATAAAATGAAGACATGTTCGGCTCTTTGCAGGGGGCGTGTAAGTCGCCTGTCAGCCTCTAATCACCGTGTCCGCGACTTTGTATGCTAATTCATCTTTCCATACTGCTGACTAGGACATGCAATATAAATTAAGTTTGTTGGACTGCACAAGGGCTGACTTGAATAAAAGATCAGGGTCCTGAGGAGAGCCGGAGCTGTTATTAGCCATGTGGAACTTCAGGACCACACCACCGGGGACCTAATGTTGTAATGAAAGCCTTTTTACATGGAAATGGCATCTTTATCCCTGTCAGAAAGGGATTAGTACAACTGTGGTAACATTATACATTTGTGACTTGAAGGGACCCTCAAGGAAAGGTGTCTTTTTTTTTCTCAATTTTTTTTAGAACCAAAATGTACCTTAGCGATTGGGTTCACCTAGATCTTGATTGCAATTACGACAAAATCCTTGGCAGGCCTTGGGCACAAAATACAAGCCATATGAGGAGCATAACTTTCAAATGTTATTTTCTACACTGCAAAAACAGCCCCACTAGAAAGAAGCGAAATATTCCTATATTCAATTAAATATATTGTAATTCAAGTTTATTTGATTGAATATGAGAATATGTTGCTATATGTCAAAATATACAAATATAAAAATAAAATATAAATATTTTAGACTGCATTTTATAAATTTCAAACTACATTTCGGTAAATGAAACTACATTCCAATAAAAGAAGATGAGGTTTCTAATCACATTTTCAAACAGGATAAGTATGTGGAAATGGCACATGCTATACAATTGAATGTGTCCGGTTTGTTATTATGGTCATTTGAAGGGAACAGCTGATTTGTACACCTTTGTACAAATCACCCAACACACTGCCCAGCAATTTCTGGTCCAATAAAATGGCCAAAAAATATTGAATTAATTTATCATTAAAACAATAATCAGATAATGACACACCGCCAACTGGCGTCTCTTTAAGATGGCCCCCTGCATTTGTATTTTAAGCTAAATGGCCACAACAGAGATAAATGGAGAGGAGTGTACACATATTTCCTAGGTGTCCAAAAACAGCATTTTAAATATACATGTTATTGCATATCTGTCATATATGAAATTATTTTTAAAAAATGTCAGTGGAATATCTTCCCATCCCTTTCCACGATACAAAAAATATGACATATAATTTCTTGGTGGCTGCAGAATTGGCACTAACCAAGCTGATTTAAAGTAAATACATATAAAGAACAACTCTGTACACTATTTATGAGACTGCGGTGACAACAATTGTCAGATGCTGTTTCAAAAGAGAAAGCCTGTTCAAAACAGAATCAGGCGTCACAGCCCTCTTTGTCCTCGCCGGCCGGCTATGAAAACATACAAGCTCTTTTGTGGATAGTTTGAAAATGTGGAAGCATTTTGCTCTACATTGAGTTTGAGTTTCAAGGTCAAGGCCCTCAGCCCCCCCAGAGGTTCTGAGGGGCATATGTGTGTATTTTCTTTCTGTCTGCATGTCTCTCTGGGCTTTCAAAAGTCTTTGTCCGTCTGCATGTCTAAATCTGCATGTGAGTTAAGTGGTCAGTATTTGTTCCCATATGTTGCTGTGTGTTCTCGTGCTTGCCTGATGCATCGGTGTCTGTGCGCAATCATGTACTGTATTTACATGTGTATTGTGTGTCTATGTTTCTGAGCATGTGTGTGTGTGTGCGTGTGTGGGAGAGAAACATTGAAAAGAAACTTGATTTTCTTTTAAACCTTAAAGTCAGAAGGTCAATATATACAACAATTACTGGGGTCAGCAGTGACAGATCAGTTTGATCTAATTACTCAAATTCCGGCAGAACAGAGGAAGTAATCTTTGGACCCCTGTAGATGTTACATATCAAAGCTGTGATTTTCACAACCTGGCACCAAATGATGAGTCTACCCTGTGAGATACACCTGGCTTTGGTAGGTTTCGGTAAATGTACCAAACATCATTGAGGTCAGCATTGGTAACATTAAAAAAATCAAATCAAATCATGAAGTATATTTATTGTTTAATAATTAATTGGTCAATGTTAAAAATCATTCCACTTGAACAGTCCTCACAACACTGATTTGTTTTGAAGACAACTTCCCACACAAAAAAAGTTTTATTTAGATACACTTTTGATGACGCATATTAAAACAAAGTGCTATTATCATTATCACTATAAGTAGAATAAGAAATATCCAAGTTAAATGATGGGTTTTCTTTTTTTCAATTTGGAAATATAGAGAGCCAATTGAAGAATTGCAATTAATAAAAACTGATCTAAGCTTTGCAAATACATATGATCCTGTAGTGTGACTGGTTGGATGCTGAAGAAACCAAATCCATCAGGCGTCTGGATTCAGGAAGCAATAGAGTGATTTTGTGCGACCATCAGGAGCTTTAACAGGCTGTCCAACGGATTCCAGCAATTGAGTGGAAATTGTGTTTGGTGCCACATAACCGCAATAAGGTTCATCAGTGTGACATATTGATGTTTCAAAGGTGAAACTCACATTTTTTTGCTTAACTCTAAATCCCCAAATTGGGCGCTCCCACAAGTGTTTTGTTGCAGGTTGAGGACAAAGGCGGCCAGACCCTCACTTTTAAAGGTCACCTTCCGATCCAAATTCATTTTCTGAAGCTTTTCTAACTGTCATATGTGTCCACCGAGTATGAGGCCCCGAAATGAAAAAAATCTGTCACCTAATTTCCTTGCTTTCTCCATTTTTTGCCCACTGTGAGCTGAAACAAGCAGATATGAGAGTTGGAAACTTGTAACGTGGATCCACTCCCCCCGGCTGTAGTGGAGGCTGCTGTCCACCAGCCCCCCAGATAAGATGAGCCTTACTATTAGCTGGAGCTAGCGTTAGCTAAATGCTAGTAACTGAAATAACACATATGAGCAAAATAAGAGATTTAGAGAAAAAAAAAACAACCATTCTGAAATGTCCTGCTGCCGACGCAGAATCTGAACATGTTCAGGAACGGGAACCTCTGCTTCTGTGTCCGATTCTGCTTCAATTAGGTACAGCTGAACGACGGCATTTCTGCCGTAAAAAATAGCGTATTGAACGCTAAGAACGTACACCAGCGAAAGCCGCATCTCCTGCCCGATAGGAGCGTGGAGTGGGTGTGGCCAGACACAGTTCATTGACATTTAAAGGATTTTGACATTCTGATTTTTCTTGACTTGGCGTGTAGGCAGCTATTTTCTCTTATTTCAAACATTTGAGTTTTTTTTTTTTTTATATACCAAAATCTGATGTGGATTTATCAGGTGAATGTGGCTTCTAAGTTGATTGAAATCTGATTAAGACATTTAGTATGAAGGCAGAGGCTGAAAAATCAGTCCACCAATTAATTGAAGTGAGTGATTATTGTTTAACAGCCTGGCAGTGGTGGTCTCCACGGCTCGGTCTGGATCAAACATCCAGAGTCCGCTCAGTCTGAGACAAGGCCTAGTACAAAAAACTCATTCGCCATATTACACATTGAAAGTCTTTTTCTTAATAAATGAACACTGACACTCACAGCAGATATAGAATAGAATAGAATAGAATAGAATAGAATAGAATAGAATAGAATAGAATGTCTATTATCATTGTACTTGTACAACGAAATTGGACGCATTCCTTCATGCAGGCAAAACATCGATGAATAAATACATGTTGTACATGTACACAATAATTACATTTATTGTGTCCAGTGCAAAGTGACCGTGTGGGAAAAAGATGAACAATGCTTGAAGCTCATTAAATGAAATAAGAAATGAGCAAACCAGTGTTTTCACCCACCAGATAAAAATTCACAAAAATATCCTTGTTCTATAAAGTTTTGCTCTGTTTGGAGCTTGGGGAGATGAAAAGAAAAGACAGTATTTGCATACCTTGATGAAGAGATGGAAGAGGCACAAACAATTTTACTTTTCATTGGCTCTCAGTATTTGCACCATTAGAATACAGACGATCCTTTTAGGCGAGAGTTATGATTTGTGTTTGAATTGCAAATAATTCAAAGCAGATAATCTTCAAATGTGTATTTACACAATATTCTATGGAACATGGAACACGTAACTTTGCCGGATGTTCAAAATCAGGCAATTGAACTCCAGAACTTCTTCAAAAATTCAGAACTGACCTGAGTCTCTTTATGAACTCATTTTTGTTCTATCTAACACGTCAGCCAGCACAGAAAGACCTTTCTTCCCCCCTCATGTTTAAATGACAGTGAATTTTGAAGAATCCTCAAACTGGGAACCATTTTTAGAATATTGCATGTGAGTTACATGGCTTTTTACATTTGCATTGTTGTTGTTCTGCTGCTCTGTGTGCCTCGATGAGCAAGGTTGGGGAGGGAAATAGGAAATGTGCAGCAATGAGCATTGAGATTGAGTTATAAAATACAATGTGTCGCTCAAGGGAGCAACTTCTTTCACTCTGTGTGGCAATGACTGTCAATGCAGAAAAACAGCAAAAAAACGTGTGAGTTCAGCCTCCCCGCCCTCGTACACAACTTCCACTTTCCTTACTTTCAATTGTTTTAGATATTCATTCAGTTAACAAGAAGGCATTTCTTCACTAGAGCCCTAGAGCATTTGGAATCCCGTGATAAGTCACATTTGCTTCATGAATCAGTCATATCTGTACCTTTTTAGATGTTGAAAGCAGAGGTGATACTTGTAGACACAGAGAGGTTTGAGGTGCTACACTGATGACCAGAGACTGCATCGACTGCCCCCAGGCGCCTCACTGAAGATGGGAGGATGATGCAAAAGATGGGTACAATTTCTGTTCTCTGCACCTCTGCTGCTTTTGTGGTATTAATAAAACCGTGGATATTTTTGCAGTCACCCGTTGCTGTTCGTGAATAGTGACCCTCGCCATGCACTTACAGTGTTTATATATCAGTAAGAGGTCAATTGTGTAATATGAAAGGTTTAGCTTAGAGAGAGTTCATGCGAGAGTTCATACACTTCCAAGGTTCCCACCATCTCAACAGTTTCACCGTCTTTCAACTTGCTGGTTTGAGTTCGCCCAATTATTCACTGTTTTGGAAGATGTTTTTAATAATATCAAGGAGCTTTTAGCTCGTAAAGAGCCACCAGGGAGTTGATGAAGGACTCCAAGTTAAAACAGGGTTGATTAGCAGGTTTACCTTTCTTATGTTTGTTGTGAGGTTGCAAGATACAAACTAGCTGATCATCTGAGCCAAAAGATGGGCAAAATGCCTGTTAAGATTCCAAGACTTCTCTCAGTGCTCAGCGTATCAACTAAGCTTCCCGAGGTCTGGTAAGGATGTCTCTCATCATCATCATCACCTAATTTTCACACAGTAAAGCAGTCAGTGGTGGTCACGGTATTCAGCTACTTGAGACCTTGAGACCTTGCTTCGACTTTAAAGTTAAAGACTCGGAACTTGACGTAACTTGAGACACAATGACTTGAATGACTTGAGTGTTGTTGATTTTGTGTTTTCAGTTTTAATATGAATATGAATGAAGATCAATACTACCCAATATGAGTGCAGGCTGAGCTGATTGGATCAATACTCTATCAATCAGTCATGCCCTCTTTGCCTACCTTATGTGTTTATTGGAGAAACACGCCCTATGATTGGATACATTTACCAATGACATTAAGTGACAGTTGCTAATATCTATGGCTAATATCTTGACTTCGACTTGACTTGACACAACCTATGACTTGATATGACATGACTTGCCCAAGAAAAAATAACTTGAGATCTACTTGAGACTTGCACATGTGCGACTTGGTCCCATGTCTGCTCAGCAATGGTGATGACTCAGGGAGTGGACTGTGATTGTTCTCACACAACAGGGTCACATCAGTCCGGTGTCCCAGAGATCCCAGGGCAGTGACGTGTCTTTTCCTGCAATACCATCATCGTGACTGCAATAAGTGTTGTTGAGACAAAGGTCAGGAAGGTCACACTGTTCTGGAGTCAGTCTGGTCCTTCCACCCATCCCTGCAGCAGTCTCTGCGCTTAAAGGTGCTTTCAACTTTATTTCTTGATGTTTTTATTCCATTATACCCTAAGTTTTGATCACCAGTTTCCCAGAAATGTAATGTTATTTAAACTGATAGTGCAGATTTTTTGACATCAGTGTTGTTGATCAGCAGTGACTTTTCCTCCACTGATTCGGTGTTGCAGAAAGCAGTTCCATCCAGTTGCTGGGGACAGACCAATAAAGTGTTTTGCTCCAAAAAACAACATGCGTTCAAAGGAGTAAACCATTTGCATCACCAATTTTTGTCGGGAAAAAGTCAGACCATGCAAGCACCCGGTACTATTTTCCCTCCGTTAGTATTACTGCACAAACCCTTCCATCAGCTGAAGGAGTAAGGAGAATGAAGGAGTGTGTGACGCGAGTGAAGACGCATCACAGTGGTCTCCTTCCGAGCGGGGAAACGCCGTGAAACAGCTGATGATCCTGAGCGCAGTGATATGAAAGGACGTCGGGTGATTGCGAGGTTGGTGTTTTTCACGGCAAAGAATTCGTCATGCAATTGGATTACTCCTTTGAATGCATGTTGTTTTGCAACCCCGAAACCGGACCAGAGCTCCACTCACGGGACGCAGTGGGTGGAAAAGTCACTGCTGATCAGCGACACTGATGGTGAGAACTTCATGTCAAAATATCTTAACTATCTCTTTAATGTAAACGGGTTCTGGAATTGCCTCTTCACGTTACAGGAGTTGGCCAGAGCTGGTCATGACACAAGCGACATTTCAAGTCGCAGAGAGAGAAGTTTCTCATGGGTCCCTGGAATCTTTTCAAGAAAACATTCTCCTATTCCATTGTATGTCAGCATGGCAATGAGAACGTGCTTTACATCACCATCAAGAAATAATAGCTCAACAAATACACAAAGTACATTGGCAGGTGCCACAGTGCTGCTAGGCTTTAAAAGCCATTCTAATTATATAAGTTAGCATTAGCATACATTAAATCTTGATAGCAGAAAAAGAACATGTAGATGCCACAGCGCTACTATTAAAAGCTGAAGAAGTTGGTCTCGAGTTTGGATTTTGAAAAGTCCAGATCAGCAGCTTGTTCCACAATCCGGGAGCAGCAACAGCAAAAGAACAGTCACCTAAGAACTTCTCAACCTTGGGACTTGTCGTAGAAGATGATCCAAATAACATGGGTTAAAGAATGTCTTAAAAACACACTAAAAATGAGTTCTAAAATGAACTGGAAGGCAGTGGAACGATGCAGCACAGCAGCGTTTTGCACAAGCTGAAGACGTCGAAGGAAAGCCTGGCTGAGACTGACGCAGAGAGCGTTACAATAGTCTAACCGTGACCCTTTTCAACTTTATTAACTTTACAACGCACCATGCTCAAACGTGCACTAACAGAGGCAGGACTTACAATCCCGAAGATATAAAAGCTCAATCAAATAAAAGATTCTTGACATTTGCCCGCTTTGTGCGCAAAACTTGACCAGAGCTCCATCTGTAAAACGTACGCGGCAAATTTCTTTTTCTCTAACCACAACGGGTCGCGGGGAAAGTTCTATCCGAAGCTGCCACTTTCACATCATGAGTTTATACTGCTATGAAAGAATCATCAGACATTGGCAAGTCATGCCCCCAATCAATAAATATGCAAACAGAGACCTAATCAATAATGTGAAATAAAAAAATAAGGAGAAATGATAATATGGAGATGGAGCGCGTTGCATTCCTTCCCTAGTCAGATGAATATGTTTGAATAGCAAACATTAGCATAGCAAAGCATCTATTTGGCTTTTATGTGATGGGGCCTTGCATTTTAGTTGGCACACAGTTCAATATTTGAACAGTATTTACAGCCAGAGAGATAGAGCGAGGGAAAAAAAAGTGTTTTAACTCCAAAATTATATCGCTCGGAGTGATAGTGGTAGTAATAAAGAAGTTATTGACCAAATGATATTGATCGACAGCTCCTCGGGCAAAACGAGCCGACCTTGGTCTCCCTCTGTGGCTTGCCCTCCCTCCGCCTGCCTCCCCTCTACTCTCCTCCCTCGGAATTCAATAATATATTATTTTACACAGTTTAAAGCTGGACAACAAATAGCTGCACAGCACAAGGTGAGGAATTGCTCGTAAATTTTTCATGGCTATTTGCCTGTAGGAATTTGGCAAGGGAGTGTGTGAGGGTGATTAAAATCAAGACTGCAGTCAAGGCTTGATTAGGTGTCCGCCATTCGACGGAACGCATGGTAGAGAAAGAGAGGCAAAATCTTCATCAGAAGAAAGGAAAAACCAGAGGCTATATGTTCCTCGCTCTGTTCGGCATAAATCAGATAATGACCTTGAAGTCTTTACAGAGAGCGGTGGCGGTGGTAACTATGCCTGAGCTCTGTCCCTTAGTTTATTCACAAGGTCTGAGGAGGGAAACAATGACCATTGATTTGGCCCTGAACACTCGGGGAGAAAAAGTCTCCCTGACTGCTACACTCAAAAAAAATAATACAGACCAACAGTTTGTGAAAAGTTTCAATGCTTTCATCAGGGTCTGGCCATTTGGCGTCCGGCAGCTCTTTTTACAAGAATAAACCTGTGAACTGAAATTGATTAATTCCACATCTGCCCTTTGTTTCCAATCAGCCTTATGTGACAACTGTGTTTGTCAATGCCCCGTTTTTCTACCCAGCATTTTTTTATACACACCTATTCAAACACCAGGGGCCTCATGTATCAACACTTGCATGGATCTCATACTAAAACTAAGCCGGCGGTTGCAAGAATCCCGGAAGTTGCGCACGCAAATAAAAATCTAGATGTATCCATCTGTGCGAGCACCGGAATCCACGCATGTTCATTGATACATCCCACTCAGCGTGGAATTGAGCGCACGTCGGCGTGGCATGGCCGAGCCTGTTACGTCCACCTATAAATATGCAAATGTATTTAAATAGGGTCTCTCCTGTCAGAGCTTGCAAAAAAATGTTCATGGCATGCGAGGTGCTGGTCCAGAAGGTGGAGGAGGAACAAAGGATTTTGTTCGGCAGCCTGTCCCGTCAGTATAGAAAAAAACAATGTGAGTGGGATAAGGTTTGCCAGAGAGTGAACGCGGTGGGTTCGGAGCAACGCACCCCCGTGGAGATTTAAAAAAAAAGTGGTCGGACGTCAAGCGGCCAGACAGGTGGGGGTCAGAGAGAGGAGCTCACACACGCCGCCCCCCGTGCTAACTCCGAGAGCCTGGGGGGTAAGTGGGGGGTCAATTTCTTACTCACAACATTTCCACATGCTTTGCTATAGATGTAAACACATTAATAACACAGATTCAGGCATTTAGATTAACCCATATTTTTAATGTTGGCCACGCCGCCAACTTGCAGCACCCCACCGGCAGCCCACCCGGACGCGGCGGCGCATCCTGCGGCCCACCCGAACGCAGCGGGAGAGTCCTCACACAGGCAGTCCTTCAGTCACAGAGGAGATTGTACGTGGAATCACAGGCATCAATGAGCGGCTCGACCGCCTGATTAATGTTGTTCAACGTTTAGTTGAACAAAATAAATTCATTATATGGCTTCATGAATCGTGTAATCGTGTGCTTCTTCCTCATTCACATTGTGGCGATGAAATTCTGGCGGGCAAGGATGGCTGCCCGGCCGGGGATCGGCGTCCATCCCTCCGGCGGGGACGTGCTGCTCCAGTGCTGATCCAGTGTTGGCACTGGAACAGCTCGGCTTCTGGCGGTTCTGCACTTGAGCGACGGTCGCATGAAATGTCGCTCCTTTCTGATTGTGCGGTTTGCGACGTCCTCCAAAAGCGCAAGGGCTGCCATTGTTGAAAGTTGCACATTATGCACAATAGTGAAGGCTCTTTAACAGCCACGTAGGTGATGCCAACAGGTGATGTGTTTGTGTTGATGGCTGATTTGTTCCAGTTGTGTGCACGGTTGTCAAATTGTGACAGTCACCAACACTGCTGGACTGGCCATCGAGCATACATTGTCCCAGTGGGCCGGTGGGTCAGTGGGGCAGTGGGCTGTAGGAGAAAAAAAACAGTGCAGCTGTTTGTGTTGCATCCAACACAGCGCTGTGTTTCCCCTACGTTCATTATTGTGGTGGTCGCGGGTTCTGCTGTAACGCGATGTGACCCCGCCTGCTCTGACATCACCCACCCCACCCTCGGTCAGACGTTACGAGCTGCCCCCCCCCCAGCCTTGGTCAACAAACATCACCACACAGTGTCGCCAACGGACCAAAGTGCAGTTCAGGTAAGAATCGGCTTTCCGCCAACTCTTACACCACCTCCAGAGCTGGCGTGAAACAGCGCCCGAATCGACGAGCTTTTCACGTTGATACATCTGAACGTGAGCGCCGATCCTGGCGTTTGCAAGTTTTTCTTGCGTGAACAGTGTTGATACATGAGGCCCCAGGTGACTCGCCTGCATTGCTGCTCCTCGGGCGTTTTTGCTTTCAAATGTATGTAATTGTCTTGTTTTACTTCCAGAGGTTATCACCTTCCAAACTAATATAATTGATTCCATATAACCGTGTTGATTAAAAATAATAAGTATTTTTCCCTGCTTTGTTTGCAGGAACTGTGCAACATTTTATAAAGAACTCCTCTTAAAGGTACATCACCTCGAATCGCCTGATACATACAAGCTGCCATGACAAACATGAGCAAGGAAATTTGAACTCGGGTTATGTAACAACAGCTCTTGCAGCCTCAGCACCATTAAAGTGGGAATGGCCAAATACCCACATACTCAAAAAGTTGGTTGCGAGATGCTCGCATATGCTGCTTGGACATGTTTGTAACAGCAAATCTGCCTTCTTTGTACACGAACACACTCGCTCAACACAAAATGGCTCTTCGTTGCATATGGGAGCAACTGTGATCATCAGCGGCGCCAAGTGGTTGCCAAGTTTTCGCTGGGACCTGACACAATATTTTCCTTAGCACTTGGAAATGTCATCACATTTGTCGGCTGCCCCGATTCTGCCTTGCAAAATAAAGTCCTTGGGGTGGTCTGAGAGGGTCACCACATAGTGACAGAAATGCCAAGTTGGAGAGAGTGACACTTGTTTAGTTGGCTGTGGTTGTTGAGCACGCTGTGTGGGAGTGAAGGATTTCCCTCTGACTGCTGATTTTTGCGCCATGTGAACTCAGATCTGCCTGTGCATCATCTCCGGGAAACTCACTTCAGAAAATGACACCAGAGCTGACAGTTCGACTAAATGTGGCTACTAACTAAAACTATTCCACATTTCATATGACTGGTTGCTCTGCTAATGACAAAGTCAAATTGAACCAGTCAATCACAGTGACTAAATTTACATGCAGTCAATATTCAGGTTGAAGTTCATATTCCAGTTACTGAAACATTTGGAATAACCCGGTTAAATGGTGTTACGGCCTCTCAACTTCTAAATAGCTTGGAGAGGCCTTAACATACAGAAGGACGGCACATTTTAGTGTGTCAATTTTGTTTAATGATATTAAATAGAAACAGGAACGATACCCGACAAACTAACCAAAAAGAGGGTGTTGAAGATCCCAGCCAAAATTTTAAAAAAAGGAGGGGAAGCCAACTGGGCCGACCACACAATGGGCCTTTGGACCGGGCGCTTCCACCCTAAGCTACAAAAACAAAAACAGGGACATTACAAATAAAACAAAAATGTAACTACTGGATATATTCAACCCTACTAAAACATGAAACTGTGGAGAACAAAGTAGAAGGGAAAACCTCAACTAATGTGGAGGAACAGCAAGCAGGTCAGCTGGTAGAGACCGAGCAAGAAACAAGTTGCCTCTTACTATTATTACTATTATTATGGTACTGACCCACCATCAGTACTTGACACTATTCCGCGTCGGGTTCCTCATTAATGGAAGGCAAGAACTTGAAGAAACGGCAAATGAAGCTGGAGCCTGTGTGTAATATTCGGGTTTTTAAAAACCAAAATATCAGCATACACCGGTTATTTAAATGTGTTATTGGTTTTTACATGGCCGCGTACAACCGGGTTATTTCTAATACTCAGTTAGAAAATACTTTTTGAGTGCGTGTAAATGTATTTTATATGCGGTTCAAAATTTTCATGGAATTATTAAGCCACTAATGTCTCTTCTGGAGATGCATCACCTATTGCCACTGTTACAGAAATTACAGGGTTATGCGAAGAGCCAAGAAAAAAAGAAAGGTGAGGGAGCGTCAGGCGAGGTTTAAGGCCTGAGATCACAGCGTCGTCGCTTATCTTGTGTGAGCGCGATCATCTTGTTCGTTTGCATGTCAGAGATGCTGATGGAAAAAGAGATGGCAGTTATGCTCAGTAAAATATTAATTCTGCTTGCAGGCCAGCGAAGTGAAAGATCCAGCAGTGTGTGTGTGCGTGCATGCGTGTGTGTGTTGGGGGGGGGCATACATAATTGAAGTGGCAGGCTGTTATCAATTCATACAAGGTCAATATGGAAGATTTCAATTTGCGCCTGTGTCAAGACAAAGACTTCATAATGTTTGACGCACTCTGGCTTCCTCTCCCATGTCCTACCTTTTCCAGCTGCGTCTCGTTTCTTAATATTCCCATAACCCTGCGGAACACCTCGCGGTACCTTGTCTTGGTTTTGTTCCAAGCGGCATTGCAAGTCTTCTGTAGTTTTGCCGCATGATGGTACAAGACATGACCTTACCTCTGGCAACTTAAAATTCAGCCCACAAGTCTATTTCCACTGCAACACACACAGACACGAACACACACGCACGCACTGGGACAGATTTGCACTGTGTTTGCCGTGGGAGAGCTCCTCATTTATATCAATTATGGATATTCAACTTCCATCCTCGTGGCCTGGCGCTGCATATTTCATGGAGAGGAGGGTATTTTATGAGTTAATGTGTCCAGTTGACATGCCTCTGAAAGCACTGGCCTGTCCCTTACACTGTGTGCTTGGCTGGGGAGAGCACGCAAACACAAATCTTGGGAGTCTGTGTGGGTGTGTGTCTGTACCCATTTATCCATTCAACCTCTTCCCAGGCCACATCATGCATCCAGCACAAATGTGCCTTACAACCGTCTGTGACAGGGACAGGGAGCCATCTGATGTGAGTGCCAGCTCAGTTTCGGAGTTTTTTGTTCATGTTGTTGTTATTCTTGAGTGATATAAAGCTGGAGTCTACCACTTGTCACATGAACAATCATTATCTTCCTTTTTCATGGTGTTAATGCATAAAATGTGTCACGGGCGCAAAGAATAAAAACCAAAAAACTCCACCAATCACGTCATTCTCTCCTCTCATCTCACCCCTCTGCAACTCCTCCCAGCCTCTGAAATGACCGCGCTGCTTTCACATGAAATCCAGCCGAAGGCAGGAACCCACCAGACGAACGGAAAAAACAAAAATGACTTCCTGTTTACCGAACTCTAGTAAATTAAGATTTTTAAGTTCCGTGTTACCCAAGCGATACTTTTAACCCGCGAACGCCATCAAAAAAATTACCATTGACCATGTTACTGAAACATTCAGAATAACCCGTTTACAAGCGTGAGCAAACAGGGTTATTCCTGTATACATGCTGATCCAACCTGTGATGCACAGAAAATGTCTGGTACAAACCCTGCTTGGCATAACTTTGTGCTCACCTTTCTGTGGATCTGGCTATCCTGGTACTTTCTACCATCTACAAATGCCATGATGTTTGTGTCTTTCATGACACTTATGAAGTGATTGGTTTCCTCCTTACTCCAAAAGTGTGGCACGGTGTTGTTCCTACGTTTGGCCATTTTAGTAGTTCCGGTAAGATCAAGATTCCTTGCGAATACACACAACACAAATTCATGTTCCAGTTGATGGGGATATCCTGATGATCAAATATTCGGCTTAGAAAAGGACTAAACTGGGGGCAATATTTGGGTTTTTAAAAAACGGAATATGACCATGTTCCAGTTATTCAAATTGAAATTGGTGTTTACATCAAGCAACTGATGATTCATGCGATAAAATCATCAACTTAAGCTTTAAGTCCTCAACAGAGGTTAGTACTGTAAAACAAAAAGGCACACGAGTGTCTGGGATACTTGGATGTGCGTCACGGAAACAAAACTTAGCCCAGCCCCGTTTTGGAAGCGCCAGGTAACACAGCTGATAACAGCGCTCATTATGCCTCTCCTCCCCACAGTTGCTCTCGCTTCGTCTTACTTGTTCATCAGCCCTCCCCACCCTCCAACCCACCCACCTTTTCATGCCCCCACAAACCACCACCACCACCACCACCAACTCACCCCTCCTCCTCCACCACCCACTCAGCCACTATTTCTCTCCTGGCCCTCTCGCCAGCCTGTTGGGGAGGTGTTACCAGCAGCTGGTGTCTTTGCATAATGTGCGAGGTGTTTATGTGCGTTTTTCATCTTACTCAGTGTGTGTGCGTGTGTCAGAGGCGCCGAGCGAGAATCTGGGAAGGAACGGAGGCTGTTCTCGGATGGTACAAATTGCTTTTTTGACCCTGTAATTAGAGGCAGAAGACACTCTGAAGGAGCCAGTGATGAAGCTCCTGTGGCCGGTTTTCAACATGGACACATAAATTATCATTTATGGAGTACTAATGGCCTGTGGAGTTGTCCTCTCAGACCTCGCTCTGCCACAGCGGCTCCGCCATCGTCCACAGCCACGTCTGGTCATCTTTTATGAGTCGTATGTGCGGCTCAATGCTAACGATGACATGAAAGAGTGCTAGTTCTCCTCCCATCTCTTCAACCTTCTCCTTCCCATTCCTCCTTTCCTCTCTGCGGCCAAAGCTCTCTTCCTCCCACTTTTATCACCTGCATCTCCTGTTTCTCTCTCTGTTTTATATCTCTTTTCGATTTCACCTCATAGGAAGCCCTTTCTTACTGGTTACATTCTCTCGTACTGGTGCAAGTGTTTTGCATAAACCATCAACCCTTTTCTTGGATTTTCTTTTCCCCAGAGCCTGGTATGTACTACATGAAACCGATAGTGTGTGTCTTTTAATGTAAGTGTGTATATATGCCTTGTAAGCTTTATAGTGTTTGACACACAGTGGGGGAGGTTTGCCCTTAAAACATCTGTCATTACAGAACAGAGTAGGAAGGAATGCAATTAGACACGTCAGCTCTGCGATCCATCACCTGCTATTATGGCTCCCACAAGGTGAGGAAAGGAGAGAACGCTCCATACATACCACCAGGAACACAAGTGAGCTGACGGCGTCTGACAGCTTTTGGACCCAAACATGATAACACAGATGTGCTCAGAGGCAGACATGCAGGTACTTTCTAACAGAGTCCAGCAGTCGTCTGTCCTAGCTTTTATGATCACGCTCACAGACAGCCGGTGAGCTGCGACACAAAGAAAGAGATATGGAGAGAATTGACTGGTGACCCTGGCCCCTTACCTCACCCACCTCTCCTTATATTTTTGCACAACTTGTGTGAGGTGGAAGTGGACGTTTCTAAGCCTGTCAACCGCAAAAAGTATCATGTCCAAACAAAGGTGGCAGCTCAACTCGCATCCTTTGCCTATAAATTGTCTGAGGAGAATGTTAACTTTACGACACAAATATTTATTTGTGTCCAGGTTTTTTTGTCCCAAATGTAATGAAAATGAACACAAAGCAGTTAGCATAAGGACTCTCTTAAGCTAACTTGCTAACATGTCAGCTTTGTAGTCTGCATGTTATAGGATTTGTACACGGTATGAGCACAAACTAATCATTCTGTCATAACAAAAGTTAACCTTGTACAACAATATTGTTTTATTTAAAGATGGTTTCCTCCATTTCTTTAATGTTCCTACCTTAAGTGGCAACTCTCTGTTAACCAATTAGTGGACTGCAGTGGTTTAGCCCTTCACTGTGCTTGGTACACCAGGAGAAGACAGTGGAAACTTAAAGAATCGTGTACCATACCGAACCGAGCTGTACCCAAGCGAACCGAGCTGTAGCAAGGAGCAGGATAGGAACGGAAGCACACGGCCCCCCTGCAAAGTCCACCACCTCCTAGAACTGACATGCTATATCGATATTGCATTATCGATTTACCCATCAGAAAAATTGACATGAAGGACCATATTGTTTCAGAAACGTCAATGTCCCATGCGTCTGTGGAGGGAATGTATATTGCTTATATTCTATTCTCGAAAGTGGGCTGAATGCCAAACCAGTAAGTGAAGCAACGGCTTACCACTGCAAATGATGGATTGCCAGCGTCGTGTTGTGGTCAGTGTGGGTGCCACTCCACATTTAACAAGGAAAAAGAAAGTATGGAGGCCAAAAAGTCAGCAGCTGATCTTCTCTCAGGGGGGTGCACTTATTAATCAGTGTGCTAGTCATACGACGAGGCCAGACGTGGTCCATATTGACCCACTAATCTTAACACTTGCCCATTACACCGACTACTACATAAGCAATCAGGCAAGGCAGTGGGGATGGAAAAATAAAGAAAGCAGGGGTCTCAGGGAGGCCTAATAGGGGGCTGCAGTACCTCCTGGACTGTTTTAAACCATCAGTTAGTGAAGCCCTCCACATCTTCAAACACGCTGCCTTAGTGTGATGAGTTCCCCAAAGAGGTCTGTGGCTACTTTGCCTTGAAAGCACCCAGATTTTTGCCAGTGTGTGCACTTTTAATTGCGCTCCCATCACTTGCCCCCCAGCCCCTCAAATCTCCCTCTCTCGCTTGCTCGCTGGTATATGCAGCCCCCCGCTCGCAACTTCTCCACAAGTCCCCCCGACCGCTCACTCCTCCCCCTTGTCTCCCTCTCATTCTGTCGTTTTTGCCCTTTCTCTCTATCTGTCCATTCTTCAAAGGGAAGGGGAACTTCATTCACTTTTTTTTTTTTTAATTTCATAGAAGAAACCCTGAGGGGATAAATGAGAGATGGCAGTGTTATTGGGAGAGGGAGTGAGGCAGAAAAAAGAAAGTGCTATGTTTTAGTGATGGCTCTGTGGTATCGGGGCAAAGCCTTTGATGGTTGGTTACTGGCTAGCCATGGGCTCTGCCTAATAAACAAATTAATAAGCCCTAACAGAATGGTGTTACGAGCTGATGTCCTTCCATGCAGTTGAAATTAATTTATTTCTCAAAACTTCAGTGCTGTGTTTGTATTTTTGACCCCAGTTTCTTTGACTCTTCCCTGATTTAGTTTGTTTAATCGTGCCACCTTGCTGCTAGATGTCAAAAAATCAAAGTCTGAAGGGATCAAATATTAACAATGGGGTGAATAAGTAGACATTGTTTTACCAAATACTAACAGCCTTTGTTTGGAAGAGTAACTGAGGAGGTATACAAAGATGTCTGATTGCAAAGTTTGACACCAATTTATCTCTAAACCTCTTACAAGTGAAAGAGTTGACTTTTATTGATTCCCTCAAGCAATTATGTCATTTAAATATTGTTGCCAAGTTTAAAGCCTTGGATACCAGGATGTATGTGATCGCAGTGAAGTGTGTCCTTGCAGTTTGGATTGTTGATCATCATGTCAAATTTTGGATACAATTTTATTTGATGGAGACATTGGAGAAAGGCTGCAGGTGGAATCCTGCCCAGGTGAGGGCTAACCTTGCCTTTGCCTCCTGGCCAAGAAGCAAATGCTCGAGACCCCCACGGTACCCGCTGATGAAGCACAACTCACAAAGCTAACACTCTGACCATAATGTTTCTAGGTCATCGTGAGGAGATCCGCGACTTCTGTCGGCTCCGGCAGTTTAGGCTCACAGAAAGGCTTTGATGTTTTTTTCTCCATGTCAAAACCTATAGAAGACATCCCGTTGGATTATAACATCAAATAGAAAAGATTTATTCCATTTATGTCGTAATCAATTCACAAGGATAATTTTCACTCCTTGTAAAACCAGACTTCTTTTTCCCTTTCAGATTACTTTAAATTGAAATTGGATGAATTCTCTTCTTACCCAAAATGGTATTATACCGGAAATTATATTTGTTTGAGCTGCAGTGTAATCACATTTAAATGGCCAAGTTGACTGAGCAGACTGTAATGTGCATAGGTGTAAGAGCAATATCATATTTTAGGAAGTGCTGAATATATTGTGAAAGCAGCATTGAAATATTATTCACAGCAGAAAGGCTTTGTTCACTTAATGCAGGCCCTGTACGTGAGGGTCCATATTGCTGGGGAAAACCTCATATCTCCAAAAGGTCAACTTTTCAGGGTCTACAAAAACAATTTTGTTTCTAGGTGGAAAGGTTTACAAAAGCCTCAAGCGCAGCAGATTTCTCTCAGCCCGTACTGGTCCACCGAAGTTCAAACTTGTTCATGAGGGTTTTGTTTTTTTTACATACAACAACATGCAGTTGCTCCGTGTGTTTTGCTGTGTTCCTGTGAGAGCCCACCATGCTGAATACAGAATTATACATCATTGTGTGTGTGTGTGTGTGTGTGTGTATGTCAGCATGCAGGTGTACAGGTTGTGTGAAAGATGAGCCCTGATGACAGGCCGTCCACCTTGCCCTTTGGCTATTTCTGTACTATGCCTTCCCCGGCATCAGTTGCGTAATGATCTGGGAGATAGAGATCGCTCTTTGTTTATTGTCTCGATCAGCCATAACTGGGCCTTGGTGCCAGAAGGTCAAGTGTACAGAATAAGAACAGGCTTACACAACGCAGATAACACAGGCACATCTTTGATGCGAAACAAGGAGTGTGTCTGTGTGTGTGTGTCTCTCTCAGATTGAGGGCGAGATTGATTTCACACAACAGAAATCTCTGCCGAACTGGACTTCCAAGTATACCATTACAGGAGGATATACTTCCTCTACCAATGCGTTCTACAAGTTTTCAGTTTAACTGTGTGTAACTGCTGTTTGTCCAAGTCACCATGATGAGGCTGATTGCTGCAACAAATCTACAGACATGAGGAGAGGATACAAAGATCTAAAGAGACAAATCATTCCACTGGCAAGATCTCAATCTGATCAAATCAAAACTGTATGTACACTCGCCTCTATGTTGTGCACAGACTTTTCACCGCATGTCTTTTTCCCCCGTCTTCTTTGTCCTCCCACTTGAAAGGAGGGGGGAAAAAATACACTTGCATTACACAAATCACTACCTCATTGCACCCTAACACTCCTGGTTGATTATAACAAATGCATGAGGTGGCTTTGCTGCTTTATGATAACCAATACAGCAGATCCATGTGAAACGATGTGTCGTAGGAAGAGGAGAATTCTGCCAAGATACTTTTCTGAATTTAAATTCCGTCTCAGAATTATGTTTAAGAAGATTTTTCTCAGAGTTCTCGCTGCAAGGGGAACAAGGTGCTGAGCAGTGTCAATGGACTGTTGGCCTGTTTTACAGTTCACGATTGAGATAAGAACCTCTTGCACATCCCATTTGGTTTGTCCCAAGGTTTTCATCAGGCTCAGTGCTATGTCCCCTATATTTGTCCTCTCCATACATCCCATCAGGAACAGCATACATGTTATTTTGGTTTTACTGTTATTCTGACACATTTCTGCTCCACATCTGTTGAAAAATCATGACATGTTAATCATCACTGATCCAAAATCCCTAACACGAACACCTGGAACTTCAGTTTTAACATTGGGAATTTTTGACAGCTTCTCTTTAAAACATCCTGTCAAGCATGAACCAAACTTCCCTTGCCATCTGAATAGAATTTACTGTCCGTGAAGTATCCTTTACTGCGTCATCAAAACTCTGTTGACCACCTACTCCGAAGACCTCATCACTTCAGGCTTCAGAAGCTTCACCGGTTTGCTGTGACACAAAAAATCAATTTCAAAATCCTTCATCCTTCATTCTGGATCTCTCTGTCCAAACACATTGTCACGGGCACATGACTATCCTCATCCAAAAGAAATGTAAAAAGTCCACTCTTCTAAATAACTGTTAACATCTGTAATACTGACTTTTTTTTTTTAAGATACTGGATTTCTTTTTGCTTTTTTTCATGTGTATGGATTTTTAACGTCTTCATATTATTATTTCTTAATATTTAGTATAAGTAAGTAATAACTGTAATGGCTGTCAGAACCACATGCATGCACTGCCCATTATAAGATTAATCATTTTATTATTTCATTTTATTATTCTTCATGATTACATTAAAGCCATCAAAAACAAAGTCAAGTTTTTTTTTTTACATTACAAGTGTTTTGTCTTTGACATACTTACTGTTATCTGTGTTGGATATTCAGACCTGTTTGAAAGTTTGGTCGAGGTATATTTTGGCACTTTTAAAAGGAGAAAGAACAAACCTGTGTGGGGTCTTGGGCGAAATGCTGCAGGGAAAGAGAAAAGACATAAATAAACATCAAACGAAAATGGAATTTACCTTTTTGATCATTAACTTTCACCGAGTCCTTACTTTCCAACAAGGACCAACACTAGAGAGGCAGAGATTGAGAGAGGAATGAGAGCAAGATGAACAAGAGCTGACGGCAGAATGTCCGCCAGGAATACAAGCAGTGTCTTGCCAAATACAAAAACAGGCCTCTTTTTCGTCTTTCTTTATCCTCCTATTTTATTCCCTTTGTTAGAGCAACTCGGCATACACGACTTCAGAGGAGGCTGCAATGAGCACATCAAAGCACGCCGACAGATTGTGGCCCAACGGACACACTCGAAGTGGGCATTAATTTCTTTGTTGAAAATGTAGAAAAGGCACACACACAAAGTGGGGAAATGAAAGCAACTTCATTTCTTTTGTTATTTTTCGGCTCCTTCCTCTTTCATTGTTGTTTCCAGTGTTGTTTCCCGCTCAGAGTTACCACATGTTCAGGGCGGTGAGGGTCAGGCCAGCACCTTGTTTTTGTCAAACGCTCGTGTTTTGGAGGCTTCCGTCCTCTCTTCTGTCTTCCTTTCTTACTTTCTTTCTCTCTCTCGCTCTCCCTCTCGCTGACTCTTCTGACAAGCTCTCTTTGAGTTCAGCCCACATGGCTCTGGGCGAAAATCAATGCCCATATGTGTCTTCAGCTGCTCTACATTGGACTGATGAAGGTTAGGAGAGAGAAAGACAGATGAGCGAAATCCAGAGACCGCGGATCCGCTGATTACAAAAATATTCATCAAACCGTGCATATGTTTACCAAAATAATGGATGAATAATTAAATGGGAAATGCTCTCTTGACTCTTTTTTGTTTCTCATTCCTGTGCGCCCCAGGTGCCTGTTTTTTGGCCAGTGATGGATGGGGCGAGGGCAGACTAATTGTGGAAAGTGTCTGTGCAGGAATTAAAGATTATTACCAGAGGATTTAGCCAGGGATTCATTCAGACCAGCATTCAATGACCATTAGCCTACATAGTGTGCTGCTAAGTTCACTGACCTCGAGTGGTGAAGCGCAGACCCGATATTGATCGCCATCACAGCGCTTCATTGTTTCGTTGTCATGGCTGAGGCTACTCACTTGTTTAATTGTTGCTCGTTGAATTGTAAAATAGTGAGTGGGAGGCAATTGAAAGCAGCTTTTAAACACTTCTTTAACAAGACACTTTAAAGAAAGGCCAAGGCAAATAAGAGGCCCAGAATTTCAATTCATCATCGCTTCAGTCCATTGTTACACCTTCCATAGAAACTATAACAGGCATGAATGAAGACGGGGGCCGAGTTGAAAATACACTGCAGCTGAAAACACAAATGAGCCTAATCAGAAGTGGGTTTGCAGCTTGAGGTGTTTTTTTCACACTGACCTCAAGATTCAGGAATTCAACAGGCATCAGAAAACATCTCAAGCGCAATATCTCTCACAGCATCCGCCTTCCCCCATCACAGAACATGGGTGCCATCGCGCCTGGCACGGGCCCTCAGGGTGATGTTTCAGTCCGTTCTTCAGGAGAAGACAATGTTTCACAGCAGCGTACTCTTTCTGGTTTTGATGCCTTCCCTCGCTCGCCATGCTGACCCTTTTAGAAATTCTGCAGAGACACAGATACTTCCTTGGACTGTAGAAGCTCCCCGGATCTTTCGCTTCACATCGACCTCTTGGACTCCTCTCTCCGGTTTTGATCTCCCTTCCCTAGCTTCCCGGCCCCTGGAGGGTGTCAGTGCTGGCTGAAGGGGCTTCCAGAGGGCTTCAAGGGGCCTTTCAATGCTTCATCCAGGTCTTAGTGTTCAAAGACCTTGGCCAGTCATCCAGCTGCACACACATACTCACGCACATCAGTGTGGCACGAAGCCACGCTGATAAAATTTACACAAAAAAAAAAAGAAAAGAGGGCAAGATGGAAAAAGAGAGAAAAAGAGTGTTACGAAAGGCAAGGAAATAGCCGAGAATGGGAGAGAGAGCTGCTCTGATTTTCATACAAAGATCAAAAAGACATCTTGTACGATACGGCCAGAGCCCCATCGAGATGAGATAAAAATACAATGTCAGCAGAGTCAAATATACAACATTTGTGAGTGTAGTCGATGCTCTCCAAACAGAAATAAAGACACACATTCATCAGCACTCCACTACCCCGTCTTCTCTCTTTGTCTGTGGGGTCTTTGGGGGTCTCGTCGCCCACCACATTATAGCCGCTCGGTAATGTTTTAGAAAGCTGCAGCGTTCCCTAATTTAACACAGCCTTCAGGGACCCTAACGACCGGAGCCAGAATGGGGAAAGCAGATGTGCCTTCCACCAGAGGAAATAGTCGCTGACCGATCAAGCGTAAAAGCGCTACAGCTTAGCGACGGCGGTGGCATCGCGGTAGCGACGGGCAGGTTGGGAGGGGCTTCAGCAGTCGCCACTTAGACGTCTCTCGGTGATGTGTATCCAGACCTGTGGACTGTTGAGACGTGATTTAGAAGGTGAAAGATTGTGGAAAACGGTGTGTGTGTACATATGCTTATGTTGTGTTGGAGCACCCTCGTTTGTGTGTTTGTGAGCTTACATTATACTTTGCTGCCTGCAAAGCCCCAGTTGTGTGTGTGTGTTTACATGTCCTTATGTTGCGTTGGAGCACCCTTGTTTTTGCACGGTTGTGAGCTTACATTATACTTTTCTTCCTGCGAAGTCCATGTGTGTGTGTGCGTGTGTGAGTGAATGTTTGTGTCCCTCAGCGGTCCGATGGGATAACCGCGTGTGCACACGGCTTGCGACGCCTTATCTAGATGTCCTAGTTATCGATTGGGCGACACGGCAGATAAGGAAGGATGAGTACCCCCTCACACCCGTCCTCGGCTACACCCCTCTCATCATCCTCATATCTGCACCCGGACCATCCAGCCCCCCCACCCTGCTGCGCTGTGTGATATAGATGAGGTGATTAACAGCACTTTACTGTAATGTGTTTACATCAGTCCAACCTCATTTCCAAATTGGCAGCAGATTTTCTCATTTGTGGCTAATATTGTTTATGAAGCCGGACATGGGCGCCGTGTTATCTATTTATTTATTTTTTGGTCACAGTAGCAGTATAGCCTGGGGGATGTCATTGGCGACTTTTACTGTACATGCAGTGAAATATGCCTTTTCTAACTAGAATATCAGCAATAACCCGGTTGTGCACAGCCATCTAAACACCAATAACCCATTTGAATAACCGGAATATGCTCATATTTGCAAGGAATCTTGGTCTTTTGAGTCCAGGAACTAGCCTACTTGTAAACATGGCCAAACACAAGAACAACACCACACTGCACTTTTGAAGTGGGGAGGAAACCAATCACTTCATAAGTGTGATGAAAGACACAAGCATCATAGCATTTGGAGACGGTAGAAAGTAGCGGGATAGACAGATCCACAAAAAGGTGAGTGCTACTCCAAGTTACGCCCAGCAGGGTTTGTACGAGACGTTCTCTGTGCGTTGCTGGTTTCATCAGGATATCCCAATTGATTACAATGACTTTGTATACAGGAATAACCCTGTTTGCTCACGCATGTCAACGGATTATTCTCAATGTTTCAGTAACTACAATATGTACCTTAACTCCAACATTGACTGCATGTAAACTTAGCCATTGTCATTTAGTGATGGAGTACTGGGTTAAAAATCTGAAATAAATTACTGGATGGAATCTTTCAAATCTTAGACACACTAACACCATGAGATTTTTTCAAATTTGACAAAGTTGACCTCTTGACCCAGTGGTTTTGCATTGAGGTGGGCGCCCATGTTGTTATATGAGGTTCCGCTAGCTGTTGCTCAAATGTATTGGCTAGCACCGTCACACAAACTCCTCTTACATCTTGTAACTCCTCTGGCCATTCGTCGGTGCCAATCTCCAGTTCCGTCCAATCTAAAACCCGACACCCTGGGTCCGGTCCAGACAGAATCTAGGCAAGACTGCTTCCATCTTGTCGCAAAACGCTACAGTAGTCATGCTGCACCATGAAGTAGAGCAACACTCAGATCTGTATCTCTTCTTTTTTTTCTCAGATCCAAATGTGTTTCCAATTCAGAGTACGGTGAAATATAATATCACTTACGCTTTAGATTGGAAATGTTTTTCAGCAGATAAGAGGTAGTAAAGATCAGTGTTATGGAGAGAACATGTTGGGTGTGGGGGGGTGAATCACTGCCAAAGCAACTCAGAGTTAATTTTGCACCCTGAATTAAAAAGTTAAAGGGCAAATCTTTAAGAAAACTCAGAAAGAAATTGGCAGCAGAAGGAGAGTATAAATATGATTAATTTTTGTTAATACATGACTGAAAAGATTTATTTTTCTTTCAACATTTATGATTGTAGTTTGATTTTTGAGGAGAATAAGAGAATAAGTCAACCACAACACTACAAGTATAGTAGACATATTATTGTGCGTATTAACTACTATATCATATTAAATATCATGGTTATCATAAACATGAAAATCCTGACATCATGTGTGCTGAAAAATGGGTTTAACACATTTCTCCATTTCTCCAGTGAAATAACAACTCAGATGATAATAAATAACTAATATGTAATAATCAGCGTGCTTCGTTAGTAAAAGCACCTGATTCATATCATAGTTTACTGTCGTTCAAATCTGTTGGATCCGTGTGGCCTTTTGTTATGGTTTGTGCTATCGCAATTATTCCTGCCACAAAACACGTTGTTGGTGACATCAATGAATTTTTGTTCTTGGTCCCCCACGCCGCTTGCCTTCCCACACATTCTTTCTTCTCTAAGGGCAGTTTCACATTGGCAGATCGAAAGGTCAAAAAACAAGCTTAATTCATTCATTTATCATGCACATACAGTACACATAATGAGACATAATTTTCTTTTCTTTTTTTTTTTTTACTTTTAATTTCCTTTTCACGGCTGCTTGGGCTCATAACAGGAAAATCTGTTTGTGTTTTTGTAGTCTCACGCTCGACTTCACCTACCTCCTCCTTCTCTTCACTAACCGCTGTCTTGTTGCTTCTGCCCAAGTGGCTCCTTTTGAATATACGCCTCTTGGTTGAACAATTAATTATTCTAATGATTGGCCCAGTACTCGGTAGTGCTTTAAACAGGGACACTGAGAAAGAGAGAGAGAGAGAGAGAGAGAGAGAGAGTGGCTCAGATAGAGATAACTGGTGTAATTGTTGGGTGTCACAAAAGAAGGTGAGTGGTGCTTTCGGTGCTCATGTTTGAGTGTTAGCATGTTTATCATGTTTATAGATAGGTAGACAGACAGACAGACAGACAGATAGATAGATAGATAGATAGATAGATAGATAGATAGATAGACGATGAGGCCGAGACAATTTCACCAGAGATACGCTCTTTTGCTCTGCCCCTTGGGCCTTGTTCTTCCTATGTCTCTCTCACACACACTCACAATATCGAGAACAAACACACAAAATAAAATGTTTGCTATTCTCAGATTTTAAGAAAAAATATTCATCCATTTTTTCATGAGATGCATCAGGAACTAGCAAATCCCATTCAGGTGTTCGAAGGTATTTTTGACCAGCTGCCACCCTGCAAACCACCCGACCACCACCCCACTGTCACCCAAGCCCCCCATCCACCACCGCATCCATATTTGTTTGCCTGACAACTTCCATGTGGCTTTGTGTCGTGCTCGGCCGCGCGAGCCATCCCGCTTCCCAGTTCCTCCGTGAGTTCCTTCTCATGCCGCATTCCTTGTTTGGCACTTTGAGGAGGCTATGAAAAATGGATGGCTTCTCCCTCCTCCTTATCCATTCTCCTTATTTCACCGCTTCATTTTTATGAAAACAAGGAACAATCTGCATACCCCCCCACCCCCACCACCGCCACCACCACCACCCCACCCAGCTTTCTTGTCCCTTTTCCCCTCCCTTGCTGACTGTTGCACCTTGGCTGCCGTACGCTCGCTGCGAAATCCCTCATGGCGAGAGTCGAGGGGGTAGAGTGGAAGAAAGGAGGCAAGAGGAGGAGGGAGAAGGTAAAAAACCGAGAGATAGAAACAAAGGGGGCAAAGTGATGAGGCAAGTAAAAGGAGAGGGAAAAAGGTGTCAATTTATAGCATGTTGTCATTGTCAAGGCAGTGCCGGAGTGCCAGGCGGGCAGCAGGCAGGCGGGCGGGTGGGCGGGCAGTCCCCTTGGCTCCAATAAGATAGATGCCCAGGGTTCGATTTGCATATGCTATTCAGGGCATGCCCACACCATCTTTCTCTCTCTCTCTCTCTCTCCCTCCCTCCATCTCTGTGTCTCTCTCCCTCTCTTTTTTTATTGTTTTTAATCAGAGGCGAATGTCAACAGAATAAATGAAGTTGCGCGGCGAAGTGAAATTTTTATCACATCACTGGTGGCTGGGGGGCGGTTGGGGGGTGGGGGGTGTTTGGTTCATGATGATGATGCCTCCACACATACCTCACACCCCAAACCCCTTCACACCCTCCTCTCCCACAACGTTACCCTCCACCTCCATTCATCACGGGCCATATTGAGGGAGTGAAATTCAGTGGCGGTCCCGGTAATCAATGGAAGGGCTCCATATGGCGGGGATCAAAGGTGTCACATAGTGTGTGGTTCTGCTTTATTGCCAGCCAGCACTGTTAATTGGACAACAAGATCAGAGGCAATATTAAAATCCAATTAAATTGATATGAACAGATTGCCAAGTGATGTACACTAATGTATAATTGAGTATCAAGCAAATGCGAGTGGCCCGTCTCGAGTGCCGAGCTGCTGAATAAATGATAGGCGAGCCGTAGAGGACGGAAACAAGTTTGCACATTAGCCCCCCACCCCCCCAACCCCCCACCCTTTCTTTCCTCGCTCTCTGGGCCCTCAGATGTGGAGGGACATTTTTTTTAGCTTGTCTTTCTTTTCTTTTTAAGAACCCATCTTCCTTTTTCAGGGACGTTTTGTCCTGCAAGAGTCAAGCAGTTAGGGCAAAAGAGGAGAAGGTGGATCGCGTGTGTGTGCGTTTGTGTGTCACCGCGCACATGCGAGAGGACAGGTCGGGCGGATATTATAACTGCCTAATTCCATCACATGTGCGCACAGCTTTAATTTGAGTTTAATAAAATCTAAATTATTTATTGCCTTTTTTCTGGAGCAAAAGCAAGTGCATGTTGTGGTGCTTTGGCTAATCAGGCGTAAACACGGACACCCCACCCCGCCCTCCATCCCCCATCCATCTCCTTGGAGACGCTCCACGATATGGAGTGCTCTTTAAGAAAAAGAAATAAATAAGCAGATAAAGAAGGATGCTCTGACACTATTTAACAGATCAACGAGGCCCAGTCCAAGGTGACATTCTCTGATAAGGTACACTTGGACTGCAGCCCAAAATAATCAAAAGTTCATCACTACTCATTCATTTATTAATTGAATATTTTTAGCCTTGATTTAATGCGTTGAGCTGTAGTGCTAATTCATGACATTGGGAGGCCGATAAGGAGATTTACATTTCAAATTTTAATGATATTTTGGCTCTAGCGATCACTCCATTTTGGGGGCTAATTATTTATTTCTGTTGTATTGGTTGAGGTCCAGCATATGCTGTTTTTTTTTTTTTTTAATGTCCCCCCGCCTCCCCTCTTTCTTGCATTAAGCGGGCTTCCTTAATTAAGCGGGCAAGGGGCTCATTAGCTACCATGGCGATGGGGTGGCATGATGTGCCCATCTCAGTTCCCGCAGGCGATGCCCGGACAAAGTGCCTGGGGAGCAGGTGCTGACAAGGTCGCGGTGGCAGCATGCCATCTGGACCAAGGCGTGGGCCCCATCGATGCCTGGCTCTTTGTAGCTCTGGCTGTGGCTAATGCCATCCACCAATAACCCCGACTCAAAGACATCAAAACAGTGCTCCAGCTCTTAGGAGATCTGTGGACTTAACAACTGCTAAAACAAAGGCGCAATAATTGGTTTTGGCGCAATCTGTCCTTCGTTTGCCACTCAAGGAGCTTTTGTGGTTATTAAGTGAGCTTGGAACAGAAGGCACATTGAAGGTTTTCTTCATTCAGACACCATGCACGGACATTTGCATGACATAGATGTCTATGTGCATATGCATTTATGCATCAATTACGGCAATGCACAGTACTCCCAATAGTATTCAAGTAATGGGAATTGCTCAGGGGCTGTATGAAAATAATAAGTGGAACCATCAGAATTTATGGCGTTGTTTTTTTTTGGGATCCCTCATTTAGAAAACACTGACTTGTAAAAAATGTTGAAGTAGTGTTTGCTGCTGGTCTTTTTTTTTGTCTTTTTACAAGTGTGACTAATACTTCTGTTGGGGGAAGAACCATAGATTAATGACTGCGGCGCTAATTGCTGCTGTAATCAAAGTTTGCCTGCAGAGCCATTCAACACACTGCCCACTTGATCTGCTGTTTGGAACGGAAACAATAAGTTTCTCATTTGTTTCTTACTATTAATAGTGAAACAGCCAAATGTAAATTTTGGGCGTTTTTTTTCCCTTGTAGGATTTGTTTTTTGCTGAATATTCTGCACATTTTACACGACAATGAAATGTGAGTTATCCCTTACTCTTTATACAAGACTTTTTCATAAAATATTTTGCAACAGGTACCAGTCATGTGTGTTTTAAGTTTCTCTTAATGTGTTTTTAATTGTGTTTTAAAGTTGATTTTCTCTTGATGGGATTGCGTGTTTGTTCCTCTGTGAGCCCTGTCAAAGCATTTGGGACAGACAATAAAGCATCCATCCATCCATCTATCTATCTAGAAAACAGAACCTTGGATGGGATTTTTCACGTTGTTAGCATAGTTAAGCATTTTGCTCTTGTTTTTCCTGGTTGTGCTTTAGCAGCTCTACGTAATTTATGTTAGAATAATAACAGAGACCTGTTCAATGTCGGTATGATTCACTCATTACAATATGTATCTTTACAGAAGTTTGGTTTCTGCATGTGTGTTAACTAAAATGAGTCTGCATATTTATGTCAATAATTCAAAATAATGTGATTAAAGCAGCGTAACCAACTGCCGAAGGACACCTGCTCTGTCCTCTGTGCAGACTGAATAATGAGGCCCTGATAACAATCCACAGTATCAGTAACACAGTTAGCTGTTAATTACACAAACCAGCCAACAGGACAGGAGAAAAACTTCATGTGATACATTTTCTGCACTTGTCATGAAACTCTTCCATGTTACGTGAATGTGTGATACGATGTCCAGACTACAAATAACACCCAAAGCAAAAAGCCTCAAATCAAATCCCCATTGGCCCATTATTATTGGGTGGGGCTTTTGAGTGTGGGAAGACTGACATAATATTTGAAGTTTACATAATCCACTTGAAATTCATACATTTTTAAACGCTTAAAGATGCCTTCATCACTATGTAATAGTAATGTATGTCACGGAAGAAACAACGTCAAAGGCTTTCAATTGATTCATAAAATAACCAATTAAAAATAGTACATCGCGAAAGTTGCCAGGAGCAATGGATTCACATTGCTAATTAGCTAAATAATAGATAGTTATAGTGGAAGGGAAATGCCAAAGAAAAACAAAAGCATGAATTTGTTCTAAAGTAAAAAGGAAAAACTTAATGATTGTTGTTATTATTCAAGTCGAACATGAAAGTGTGAAGTAGAGAAGGTGAATTTTCCTGACAACTGCAGTAAAACAGATGTTTAAACAGGATTATTCCTGTACACATTGTAATCAATTGGGATATCTCGATCACACCAGCGATGCACAGAGAACGTCTCGTAAAAACCTTACTTGAGATAACTTTACAATCACCTTTCCCGGTACTTTCTATACCGTCTCTAAATGCCATGATGTTCATCACACTTCTGAAATGATTGGTTTCCTCCTCACTCACTGTTGTTCTTGCATTTGGCAATGCTTACAAGTAGTTCATGTGCTCAAAAGACCAAGATTCCTTGCAAATAGAGCATGCAGAGAAACACAAGTTCAGGCACATATATGATTAAATATTTGGGTTAGAAAAGGAGTAACCCAGAGGTAATATTTGGATTTTTAAAACCAGAATATGAGCATATTTTGGGTTTTTAAAATGGGTTACTGGTGTTTACATGGCTGTGAGCTGCCAGGTCATTGCTAATATTCTGGATAGAAAAGGCTTTTTTTTCTGCATGTAAACATAACCATTGACATCACATGCACTTTAACCGGCTGCCCAAATTTACATGGACTTGCTTGTCTGAGGGGTTTGGGGGGGGNGGGGGGGGGGGGGGGGGGGGCAGCGAAAAACAGCGGCAGGACCCTTTCTCCTCCGAGACACCGGTGCAGTACCTCCGAGCCACACGGTTCTCAGGCTCTGTCTTATGAAGCGGCTGCTAGTACTCTATTTGAGGCGACGGCTGCGCTGTCGGGCTGGCTGATCACAAGGTCTGAACACACATAAAGACATATATACCAGAAGGAAAACCGTACATAAGCGCTGGTCATCCCCACTGCCTCCCCACATTATTTTACAACCTCTGCGGCCTCCCTGCCAGAAGCCCTGGCTGTCATTATGTGGTGCAGTATTTGGCTTTGCGAGCACTCACCCTCTGATTTGGCCGACGGATGCTTTCTTTAAAAAAAACGAAGGTATGAATTGTGGCTTAATTCTTCTTGCTTAAACACAAGATGCCGAGGTCATTAACGGTCTTTAAAATGTAAGCCCAAGCACCACATATGGACGTCGAGATGTGCTCAAAGAGAAGACTTTTTTATTTTGGAGATTTCTTGGATGTTGGTTTTGTGGTCACACATGAAAGCAAACGTTGGGTCAGAGCACAGAAGTACTAACTGGCTCGTCTCAGACACACTCACACACACTCTCAGGATAGAGCTGGGAAAATGCACACATGCTGTGAAGACTTGACACATGGGAAGCAAGGCATCTTTTTTTCATACACCTGTGTCTTGGACTTACACGTTGCCAGTACGGCTCCGCCATTGATTAGCGCTTTCCGATCATCCCTCCATGAGTCTCTTGCTGGTGTTTTTAAATTTGAATGACCTTTTACACTTCTTTTACAAACGGTTTTATGTGTTTCGTTATATCTATTTATTAAACTGTATGCATGGTATTATATGTAAACTCTTTGTGTGTGTGTGAGTGTTGTCTTGTAAAAATCTGTTTTTAAAAATAAATCCATTTTACATGATTATTATCCATAAGGATCCATTTATTATCATTCGATTTCATATTGATGTATACATTTGAATGAATGGTTCGGTCAGTGTGCTCAAAGACAGCAGCATGTTGGGGTTTAGGACATGTGGGAATGTGCTTTTAATCCCCCTCTCGCAACATATTCATTTCTCATGGCCAGTCATAGGAACATCATGAGGATGTGAAGGTTACATAAAAAGCACAATTTGATAAAAAGTGTCAATTTATGTTGTGTGTGCAAATCCAAATCACTCTTATTTACCCAGATTTAACATTCTTTAACAACATTTGATGTGATTATTTGACACATTGTATAGTAATATTAACATTTTGAGTTTGGAGCGAAAAACAATCAGTCGGTCACACAACAGGATTTTTTGTCATGTCCGAGGAATCCAGAAATACATTTAAATATTCTCTTTTTGCTTGCATGGATTGACCAAAAACATCTTTCCTACGAGTGTAAGAAGCATTTTCTGCAGGTTGGCCACTTCTCTGCGAGGGCGTATGTATGTACAAGTTTAACTGCTGTTTGTGTACACAAGAATAAAAAGAGCAGAGTCTGAGGGATTTCCTTGAAGTCTCCTAATTTAATCCTCAAACCCCTAATCTGGTGTGAACCCCTAAACCCTTCCACACACAAAAGATGACCGACATA
>CAESWR010000212.1:289525-318767 GCA_903171835.1 Mullus surmuletus | reverse complement strand
GGTGGGTGGGTAGGGTGTGGGAGGCACAGTAGGGGGCTAATTCTCCCCATGCCCTGCTGCAGCTGTGCCCCTGAAACTGACTGACAGATCCCTGTGCGGGGTGGGGTGGGGGATAGGGGGGCGGCATATGTCAGAGCAGTGAGGTGCCTGCCAACTTCCTGTTTTAGTTTTCACACTTTATATAGCAGTCAGCGGCAAAGTTTCCATGCAAGGAGCCGCAGTGTCGCAAATGTTTTCCCTCACTGGCCAAAAGGTAATTTTGATGCAGGATACCAATGAGGAGAGTGACATAAAGACAAAAGATAGAGAATTTGAGTCTAAACCGTAGTGGGAGGACAGCAATGGTGAACTCTGCATAGGACAACTTGTTCAAAAAAATATAATTACACAAACGGATTTATTTAAATACTAGTGAAGGAGCCTTGTAATAATCAGAATCAATAGGCACCAATTCAATTAGTTTGGGCGATTGAGCCAAAACAGCCGAGGCAGAGAGAAGCTCTACTTAAAAAAAGTTGTATGCACATAATGAGGCCTGAAGTCCAAGAAGATGTAGGATGAAGCACTCAGCAAAATGCTGTTGTGCTGCATTCAGGTGCACTGGGACCTCACAGTTTTCAGGGTGAAAGTGCAGTGTTCCAACGTACCTTTTCAAATAGGAGGTCGGAAAGCCTGACTTCGAAGTTGTCCGGAATGTGTTGCCAGTGCTTCTGGGAAATGTAGTGAATTTGTTGTTTTTCATCTGAAAGGTTGTTTGTGTATATACATAGCTTATGTACTGTATGTATTTAGGGCATAAATGTGACACCACTGAAAGAAGCCACTAATACAGGAACCCATACGAGCAGAGAGCCTTCCTCTCACTTGATTCATTTGCCCGATAAACATTTCCCTGATGAATTTATGGACTGAAACAGAAGTTCAAGTCTCCTTCAGTACAACATGATCACAGTTCAACGTCATTTTGTGAATTATGGCTGAGAGTCAATAAGACAATAAAAGTGGATATGCTTGGTGGAACATCTGATAAATCACTGCAGCGACGCCCTCGCTCTTTGGTCGGCAGGTCGGCAAAACTGGGGAAGGATCAAAGTAGCACTTATATCCACATTTTTACCGTCCTCCTACAAAATAAAAGAACAGTACACATTTCAGATGGCAGGCGCCCCCCTCCAGCCCCCAACCCCCCTTCTCAGAAAAGCTCCTCCAAACGATTCCTCTATGAAATATGAATATTTTTCTCTCTTAGTTCCCAAAACTGAACCACCAGAAGCATCAAGTCTCGCCAAGATATTCCTATTAAGTCTTTGAAGAAAAATATTTCATTCTAAAAGAACTGCTGACACACACACACACACACACACACACACACAAAGAAGGGGACACCCAAGGCCAAACTGGAGAGGGCATTTACACTAGGAAGACATGAAGCGCTTCGCTGTTAGCAGCCGCCCCTCCTGTGGCGGCACAGTAACCTTATATCAAAGCATGGCATGTAGCGGAGCAGCCAGGGAGAGGCGCATTAATTATTGAGGAACATACGGTAACAAGCTGTGAGCGCCGGCACCGGCCTGGTGTAAGGAAGACCAGCGCCCCACGTCCGATTATCTATTGTTAACCTCCTTTTTCCTGTCTCCATGAGGCAGAGGAATATCCACCGTCATTCTCTCTCCCTCTTTCCAATGTACATTTAAACACACACACACACACACACATGTAAACCAGGGTACAACAGGAAGGGGAATGTGTTCTTCAGCTTTCTATTATGCTCAGTATCCAACACAATGACACGCAGGCCGCTGTCCTCACCAGGAGCAATTGGAGGGTTCTGTGCCTTGCTCCAAGGCACTCCAATGCAAGCTCTCCAGGCCAGGAGATGGACTCTTCCCATGGAGTTATGCTACCCTGTCGTGTGGTGTAAAGAGGCGGGTTATTGGCCCAAACTGTCGGGTGAAAATAGAAAGGACTATGATGGGGGAGCCACCAAGATTGTTGGTGACCTTTCACCTTTCACTCTGCACTTTCTTTTACCTTCCTTCTGGAAACGTGATCAGAAGATGATGTGACAGCAGCCTTCTTAAGTCCACACAATGGACAGGTGATAAATAAACAATCACTCCTGAGTGCTCCTGCTGTCACTAAAATAATAATAAAAAAATCCCATTTTGCCCCATTTTGACCTTAAAGGGCCAATGCGTAAAATCACACTGACTCCATTTATCTATTTATTTTTAAACAAAACTTTCCCATATGAACTAATATTAAAGGAAAGTTGAGAAACACCTTGCAGGCTTACGTGCTCTGGCACCAATAAGAGGTGCACCACAGGGAGTGGAATTCAATTTTGTCAAGTTAAATATAGCTGGTAAAATTAATCTACTGGGCGATTATTTTATTATTGTCCACTCAGATTGAGAATCATACTGGGGATGGTGGAGGATGGCGGCGGCCCTGCAGAGGAGAGGTTATTGCTTAACATCATTTTCCCTTGTTTTTCTTTCATTTTATCTTAACTTTTAGTTAAAAAGAGGTGATTCTTTGGAGTTTACCATACATATTCTGATGTTGTTGTATCCAAATGTTCAATAATTGTGCTCATGCATGAGTAAGGTGAGCACTTTTAGAGAGCGCAGATTGGCTGAAAGCCACAACGAACACTCCCCAAAATCTCTTTTTATTTCTGAAACTGTTGCAATTCTGATTGCAGAATGTAACAGAAACTGAAATGAATCCTTTCTTTGTGATCTTTTTTTTATTAAGTTTTGAGATATGCCAAAAACAAATTAATAATATATATATATATATATACAGAATAATAAATAGTATAAAATAAAATAAAATAAACTAATAAACTAATGGTGACTCCCCCAAACACAAACACCAACCAGATCTCCTATGTAGTTTGTGGTTGAATGTGTATGCATGGCAATGATCAAATACCAATAAATATCAGTCAATCAATTTGGGCCACAAATACAACATGACCAGCTGTAATCACAAGATTGACAGGGAGGCACAATGCCGGTTATATCTGGTATATCTAATCCTGCTGACAAGCTAAGCAACTCACGGAAGCCGGTGAGCGTCTCCGCCGTGGAGGAAATACCAGTGAGGGTCCTGACAGCGCAGTAAGTTGTATCAAGGCTGCAGAGGGAAGCATTTGTTGAAAATGGTACTTTGCTGGAGTTAATGAGACATTTTTAGCATTCACCCTCACCGCTCAGAGCTCATGGTCAAACAGAATAAGCCCTTTGCTTTATCATCACTCAGCAATGCCCCTCTTAAAAATTGTACTTTTGTGTTTTGAAGGCCCAGCAGCAACATTGTTTAGATACTTGTAATATCATTCTCTTGCATGAATATTTAACTCTAATTTATAATTATTTGTGCTAATTCATCATGAAAAGCTTACCCTTAAATCCAAGTTCATGCAAGGACATGGTGTCTGTGTTTAATGGTTTAAACAAAGAAGAGGGAAGTATAAAAAAGTTTTATGAGCAGTTAAAGACCCAAAATCCAGTTCTCTATGCACACACACACACCCACACACTCACAGACACACACACTTGGGTTAGCTTGTAAAAGTGAATGAACTCAGTGGGGCTGACCACTGTTGACCGCCCTTTGATCACAAAGCAGTTTGTGTCCTCAGGCCCATGACCTCCGACCCCTGAGGGGGAAGGCTGAGTGCCTCTACAGCGCTGTGCTAATGATCCTTTTAACACCCCTCAGCTGTGTTAGTGTGTGGCATGTGCAGAAAGTGTGAGAGTGTGCGAGAGGCAGGCTACGCTGTTGTGAAGCACGAGAGCATAACCTTAAACTCAGCAGCAGAAATGACAGCTGACATTGGCCGAGCTCACATGTGGGCTTCGGTCTTGTTCGACAGCCGCTACATGTAAACAGGACGGAGAGGAGTCGCATGATAGCGTGACATCACGCTGGTCGCACGACAGCCATCGTCTCACACACAAGAGAGGGGGAAGAAAAAAAAACGAACAAACCTCAACTTTTCCAGGACTCTGAACTCGCACGAAGCAATTTATGCACGCTGCCTCCTTTTTTTATTTTTAATACCGCATTAAAAGGGGATTTTATTAATTAGATAGAAGAAGCCAGAGTGCCACATATTCAGCCCCTGCTTACATTTGATGTGATTTCTGTTAAAAAGGAGCATTCCCACGTGTCGCAAATCCCTGCAGCCGCTCCACAAAGTCTAAAAAATAAAATAAAAAAGGCAAACAACAAAACAACAAAACAACAAAAACAGCGACTGAGCTGCTCTCGGTAGGGGCCGGGGCCACAGTCCCCTTTCAAGTACAATTGCAACAAAAATCTTCAAAGCAGAGCCGAGCGGGAACCTTTGTTTTCCTCCCAATCCGCATGGCTTGAACCTGACCCTGTTTCTTCAAGCCTGGTGGAGGATAACACAGTTTGATAGCAAGAGTACATTTTCTTATGACTAATTCATCTTTTTTCCTCTCTCTCGCTCCTTAATTTATAATTCATTTGATCTAAAATTTCATTAATTTTCTAAAATGTTCCAATTGGGGCCTTGCTGGGCCCAGGCGAAGGGTTTTTTTCTTTGTCCAACCCTCTTTTGTAGTCAGCTATTATTCTTTTATGTAGCAGCCTTGTAGAGGTTATCATCTTCTGAGGGCAAACAGCGCTCGCTGGAAAAGTTTTAATCAGCTTTAATGAGTGGGGTCAGTGCTGGAACCAGAGAGGGAGCGACACACACACGCACGCACGCAGGCAGGCAGGCAGGCAGGCAGGCGGGGAGCGAGAATGTGTGAGAGAGACACAGCTGGCCCACCAAACGTATGGACATTTTTATCTTTTTATATTTCCTTTCTCTCTCATTTGCGCTTTTTTTTTTTAATGTCTGTCCTTTTTTGTGTTAGCCAGATTTAGCTCCAATTGTACCGGCATCTCAGGCATGGGAAGAGATTATAGATAATGAAGGAAAAGGAGGCCCGCTATCTTCAAAGCATCATTCCCATCAGACGCCACAAGTCTGCAGTTAGAAGGTGAAAGTTAATTTTTAAAAGTTGTCCGTCAATGACGATGAAAACATCGCCAGTGCGGCGGAGAGGAGGGACAATTATGTACCAGATCCTCAACCTCATCTGCCTTAAATTCCTCCGCAATGATAACACCAGTTTAGTCTTTCTGCTTGGACAATCTGCCTTTTTATCATTCCCTGAAATCCTCAGATATCCCACTTTTACCTTCTCGTCATTAAGTTACCTTGCCTTTCACTGCTCGGTCTTTATCAAATGTTAGCGGCCTTTCTTCTGGCTTTAGCCTTGGACTCTAATCTTCTTCCAGGAGATAGTCTAAGCCATTCCATTATTAACATTTTACAGCCAAGGCCGAGCCGCTCATCATGACATGTGTCTGTGCCTCCTTTCAGGCCATATGGTTTGATACGGCATACCTCGTTTAGATTTAAGGCCACTGCAGGGATTTACTGATTCATATGGCTTTTTTACGCTTGATATGACCTCTGACAAGAAAAGGATTCTAACCTCATCTGAAACTATTAGCAAAGTTCTGTTAAAGTACTTTCGATTCAGTGCCATATATGACTTCACATAATCTAGAGAGGAAAATGACTAGGAATTCAGTTTAGCTTCAGGGCTGCCAATAAAACGCCCGTGCCGACAGATAAGTGTTATGTGAGATCTGTCAATTATGAAAGTGTGCTGGGGTCTGCGTTCCACTTTACCTCCCAGTCAAAGGGCACTCATCATCCTGGCGACAAGTCATGCGATTCTCACTCTTTGCTAGAAAATCTTTCATTTTGTCTTCTTATTTGAATGATATAAAGGCTTTTTTTGTCAGACAAAGTAGCAGGGTGATTTTTTTCATTACCTTGACATGTTTCAATTGTCAGCCTGCAGTCTTTTTCAGAAGACCACAGTCTTAGGTAATATGAGTAAATACCGCATGCAGATCATGTGATAAACATATGTAGGAGAAACAGAGAACAACAAAACATAAGAAAGAAACAACCACATCATGGAATGGGACATCACGAGGACTGTTGGATCGTAGAGCAATAAACATTGGATCAAGGCAAGGCAAGTTGATTTGTATAGCACAATTCAACACAAGGTCATTCAAAGTGCTATACATAAACATTAAAATCAGCAAGACACAATTGAAAACAATAAAAACAGTCAATCAAGGAAGCTATTAAAATCAGGACCTGAAGCGGCCATCTTTGATATGTTCTTGTAAGACACATTAGCTGATGCGTTTCCTTAAAAGTGGTGCCAGAATGCAACGTGTCATCCAGGAACTGAGCCGATGTGTCTGTGTTTGATGATCAGCAGTCACTATTGGGAATTTATGGTCCATCAGGAAATGAAAGTGAGGACAAGAATGAAAACACTCGCTGGAGGACTTTTCTGGAACAGATCTCGGGTCAGTTGGCCAATGGAGTCCTACGAAAGCATGTCTTCCCGTCAGCTTCTCAATGCCACACAAACCTAGAGACACATCTGATGTTACCATGAAATACCCTGCTTTTGAAGAGTCATCTCCACCCCTACCAGAAAACCCTACCCCTACCTGACACCTACATTCAGCTTTTATAGGTGTGCTCTCTCCTACTTTAAGGTAAAGTATACAGCAAAATACAATGGAGGAATTATTAGAATATAATCAGGTTCAATGATGGCTTTTCTTCTTCACTTTGAATTTTGTCTTTTAACAACTGTGATACCGTTGAATACGTTGTGCTCTGATCTTGATGAATGAACAGCAGCTCTGGCAGTTCCACTCTGGGCATTCTGAAGTTTCCTGGAGTCTTTTGTGGCTGCAGACAACCATAAACCAGGTGAGATCATTCTAAAGCTTGGATTACTCGAGTCACATTCACTGCTTTAACATACTTATGACATTTTCTGTCACTTTTGCCCATTTTAGTTGTGATATCATCCATGTGTTTGGATCATGTGAGTTTTCCATGGATAAATGAAGTGGATTTCATACCAATATCTAGCTATAACTACCATGCATGTTTTTTCAGCAATGTTTCATGAGTTTGTTTTTGAAAACCCAGTCAAACACTTTACTGACTTCAGTGCTCAGTACATTCCATAGCTCCAGATTTGTCAAAGCTCCGAGAGATGGACACTAACAGGAGGTCATTTGTGAAACTTGAAAATTGGAGAATTCCAATCTACATCCCTGAGGAACCCCCCAATGCAACCCCTTTGCTATCAGTTGAGCTGCCATTAAAAACCGACTCTCTGAGCTGCTCGTCAGGCAGCTCCTCACCAAGACTAAGAAGATGATCAGTGGCATCAAAAGCTGCATGGAGTTATTTGTTACATGTAAAATCTTCTTGGATTTGAAAATGAACTATTTTCTCCAGTAACTTGTTCAATACTGAGATCAGGGAGACTGTTGGGACCTGTGAGGACAGGCCTACTATTCCTCGGTGGTGGAATCATTTTGGAATCATCTTTCCAAATGTCCAGGCACACAAACTATCCTCCAAACATGTATTTAATATATAACATAGCAGAGTGGATGTGTGTCTTTCTGTAAGTCTTGATAATTTGCCATTTTGGTTATCTGAAGAACATACTTTACTACATCCTCATTATATAGCCTTTCACGATGGTTGGTGGCTCCAAACATCTTTTGTAGCCCTCATGGCATTTTTCAGTATTTCCCTCTTTGATATACAGAGTGTTAAAATGATTGAGTGTTGACTAACAATTTGTCTCCAAATAAGTTAATTCTGGATAAGGGCATTCATGTTCAAGTCACCCATGAAGTAGATTTGGTTGTTCCCATCTGCTATCCAATCCAACTTTTAACAGAAAGAATCAAGATATTTCACATCCGTGCTGCCGATAACAGCCGCCAAACTAATGCAGGTTTTAAATGAAGTGAAGGTAGTACCATCAGGAATTCGATCTCATTTATCATGTAGTCGTTAGTTTGTTTTTTGACTGTAACATTACTCTGGATATGGATTGCAACTCCCCCACCATATTTATTTATATCTTTCTTGAACAAATTGTACCCTTGTTTTGCAACTTCTGAATACTCAAATCATGAATCCAAATGTATTTCTGACATAACAAGAACACGAATCCCATTTAATTCAACCAGGTTGTAAATTGCATGTATGTTGTGTTTTGAAGTATACATACATTTAGTTGAGCAAATGTCCATCCTTTCTTCTGCAGTTTAAAAGTGGTTGATTATCCAAGTACGGCCATACCATCAGAACGTTCTATTCCATTTTTGTGGAGATTTTTGCCCGCATAATTCACAAAAGGCAGGCGACTAAATAGCTTGGTGTTGACACAATACTTTCACAATAGTGGTAACCAATAAGTTTCAATATGGCAATCAGCTAGCATCATATGACTGCAGATTTAAGGTGGTATGTTCCCCCAGACCACCGCCCGATGGAGGAAAAACTCTTACTAAAGTCTGGTTGGTGGAAAATAAAAGATTATGTCAAAAAAGCATTAAAGAATCCAGGTCCAGGCATTCAAAGTGAGTTGAAAAATAAAAGGCCTTTAATTCAATGGGCTAGAGTCATTAAAAATCACACCAACGCATGTCGGCTTGTGTCTTCTTCAGGGTGTGGAGGTTTTCAAACACACTTTGAGTGCCTGGACCTGAATTTTTTTAATGCTTTTTGACATAATATTTCCATTTTCCCTTATCTTGTTCCCTTCCATGTGCACCAGTGGTTTGAGGGACACCATCAGCACTCCAGTCATTCTTTCTTAAAGTCTGGTTGACTTTGTAGCCAAGACATTGAACATGGTGTTTCTATATAAGCCCTATGATTGTAGAAATGTGCATTTGGCAACCTTGAGAAATGCTCCATACCATCCCAGAGCATGTATCATGTGGAGGTCCCATCAGATGAGCAACTGGGCCATCCTGTCAGGAAAGAAAGGAGAGGCAAAGAGTCTAAACTTTTAGGTGTGATGGGTGAGGGTTCAACAACTCTTGGCCCTCGGCAACAACAGGGCAACACTTTCTTGGTTTGTTAGTTGCAGTCTGAAGCAGTGGTCAATTCCCCGCAATAGATGTTAGATCCCAATATGAAATTCCACTTTCCACAGCTCACCTCTTTCACACCATGAGGCCACAAAGCTCCATTGATCTTCCTCTTGCAAGCATTAGTATGTTTTCCTATCTTGTATGCCAAGGGAAAAGGTTAGTGTGTGTATGTCTGACTGAGGGTGTGTGCATATGCTTGTGCCCATATCTCCATCATCCCTATTATCTCTTTCCCCACATATCCAAATGTCACTACATCTTTCTTGCAAATGCCTTCCTGTGTGCGTGATTTTTAAATGCACGTGTCCCCCGTTTACATGCATGTGTAGGTGCACGCATGTCTGCTTTCTGGTCCCTGTGTGTACTGACTCCAGCCCAACTTGTGTTGAAGACACACATGTGTATGTGTGTGTGGCTGGATCATGATGGAAGCTAGCCTGACCGCACTCCCAGCGGTGCCTGGGCTCAGAGGGCCGACGCTTAGCCCTGGTGTCGATAAGCGGCCGCTCTTCAAAGAGCACTGAGGAAAAACGGCTCGGCCCTGTCAAAGCTGGACAAATTCCCTGCTAACACCCTGAACCTCGCTGCTTGAACAGTTCAAAGAGCAAGAGCAAGAAAAGCCAGGAATGGGAGAGAAAAGGGGCTGGGTTCTCTCTTTATATAATTAGATAAAACTGTTTGTATAAAGCGTGGACATTATCCTCAGGGATATCACTCGAATAGGTTCAGAATTCAAACACTACTCAGGCCTGCTGTTGTTTTATGAAAGGAAATGGGAAATGCATCATATTAATCGAAGCATTTGAAACTTCGAGTTCAAGCATTTTCTTTTTAAATGCCAAATACATGATGGAATTTAATGGTTTATTTTGAGAATTGGGATTAAAATGTTGAAGAAGTCTCCAGTTCCAAATCTGATATTTAGTATTGATGGTTGATCTGAACAAACTCTCTCTGATTTGAACTGGTGCGCTATGTAACCAATAGTGGAAATGTGTTCCATCATGTGACCAGTCACCTGTCACACACATTATATAGTATAGTTTACAAAGTGTGCCGCATAGTTTGCTGTTCCTCACCCTGTCCTCCATGTCAGGGATCAAACACACATTATGACATCACCTCTATTTAAACTCAATGCTTTAGGGCAGAGTATCCATCCTGCATATCAAAGGCAATAGTAAGATATTTAATGACAAGACAGTGGATGATAGAGTTTTTTCAAAATTAGATGATTATTTGAATGTTTTAAAAAAAAGGGGGGGGGGGGGGGGGGGGNNNNTTGACTTGTTTACTCTACAATTAATCAGTCAGATTGTGCAGGAGTTCCTGTTGGGTGCTATTTCGAGGTTGTAAAGTGATTTAGTTAATTATGTGTGTTTAATGTTGGCATATGAAGATCCGCTCGAGGGGTGAAGTCAAAGACTTCCTTTTTTTTATCTGTTGGACAAATGTGCAACTGGAGGTTGAGCTCTCCTTTGAGGTTGCAGAGTTTTAACAAAATCGTGTATTCCAAGGAAATATACAATCAGGCCACGTGCTAAAAGGGGCTTGATCCTTGAAACAAAAGAACATATAATGTGCACAAATATGGGGAAAAACAGGGTGGAAAAGTACAGCTTCAGCAACTCTGCTTTTTTTATCGTTATTAATTTGTTCTCCAGAACAACAAATGATTCTCAGCTGCTTCTTTTCTCTGCCTTTCAGACATTAATTATATATTTATATCTAGAATATGCAAAAAAGAGCTGAGGAATGTTAGAGAAGGCAAACTGATTAAAAATTAAACAATGCAGAAAATCACTCTGTTACCTAAAGGGATGCTACAGTACATCTTTCCAGTTTTTCTTTTTTATCTTCATCTTTACTCCCTCACTCCCTCGCTGCTTTCATTTGTTTTTTTTGTTTTTTTCCCTTCTTTTTGGTTGCAGAAATCTTTAAAGCCGTCTGCTCCACGGGCATGCATGCTTCCCGGCCCACAGACAGAGGCAGAGTGTGTGTTCTACATATGCCTGTCTTCTTTGTTTGGGGCATGTGTGTGTGTGTGTGTGTGTGTGTGTGTGTGTGTGTGTGTGTGCGTGTGTGTGTGTGTGTGCATGCGTGTATGCAGCATCCAGGCTATTTGTCATGGCATAAGCTGTTTGCTGGGTCAGTCCAGATAAACTAATGTGCGAGTGCAACAGGGCTCCACCACTGACCAGAGCGCCTGCAATATGCAAAGTCTTTGAATTATTTCTGTCCCCAGTGGCTTCCCCACCAAACACCACGCGGAAAAAGTAAAGAGATGAAGCAGGGCGCAGTCAGGAATAAGAGGGAACAAAAAAGAGTGAGATATTGGAAGGGTAGAGAGATGTAGGGAGATGTCAACCAATGGACGAAGAGAAAAACAGAAACTGAGCAAAAGGAGGAGAAAGAGGTTTGCAAGTGGGAGACGTTTGGAGCCGAGCGTGTTTCCCTTCTGGGAGAGCATCGGCCGGGGGCAGAGGAGGATGGGGGGGCTGAGTGGCAAAATTTGCATTAACACTCGTGAGGTCAAAGGTTCTCTGGTCGTTTTGATGGCTAATGAGTGTGTGTGATCAGTGTATGCGCTACCTTTATTGGCACTTGCTGATGACCTACAGGGTAGCCAGGAAAACAGGAAATGCATCAACAGAAAACATGTCCAGCTTGATGAACACAAATTACTTCATTCCATGTGAGCAATGAATGGAATCTGAAGCAACTCAACCCTTGTACTGCCAACTTAATATAATTGTACATTTAATAGATGTATATTATTAGTTTTTTGGAGCCAAGGCATAGCTTCAGTAGCTAAGAGATGGTGGATAGATAGATAGATAGATAGATAGATAGATAGATAGATAGATAGATAGATAGATAGATAGATAGATAGATAGACGAACAATGAACATAAAGGAACAGACTGGAGTACTAAGCAGATCTATGGAAAAGTAAATGAAGTTTGAATTAACATCAGCAACAAACAGAAAATACATGGATGAACCCATTAAAAAAAAAACATTATTATGATTATCATTATTATTATTATTATTATTTTTATTGTTATTGTTGTTGTAGTTGTTGTAATCAAAATAATGTCTTGCTTATTCCAATGCATTTCCAATTAGCCAAGGCAGAAATATTTGATTTTCTATGGTTTAGTATTCCAAAAACAATTTCCCACCATATCAGTGTATCGGCATGCCATTCAGCATTTTTAATTATCTGTGTTCATCATCTAAAACAGCTGTTTTCTGATGTTCTTCTTAAAAATACATTCATTTTACCCAAAAAGTACAGTGTGTGTGACAGTGAGTCAGTGCATGTGTACGTATAAGCCAGCTCTTGCAGCCACACCCCATCTGACAGAACAGACCTTGCTTTCAAGTGTGGTTAGAAACATCATAATTAGGAGTTGAGAGCAGTTAATTTGTAAATACACGTGAGGGAGCAGCAGAGTGATATCTTTATGTTTATTCTGAATAATCCGCCAAACTCAGACTATAAATTGTTTTCATCGGGAAAATGTTGCAATTAATTCAAAAGTTCTATTCAATTTCACAGGTATTTTTGTCTTACTGGAGGAGTTCAGGGTTCTCCATAAGTGGGACAAACATTTACATCACAGCAATGTACATCTGCACTGTTACATGTCGTCATAAAACTGCAAAGGTCTCGGCCTCTGCTTTGTTGTTTTACCACAATATGAGTCTTCCTGTTCACACTGATCAATCTCCATCTGGCATGTCTTCACAAGTGCTTATCATTGATTGATTGATTGATTGATTGAAGTGTTTATTTTGAATATGAAACAACAGCAAAACAACAAAATGCAATAAAAAAGATAAGACAAAACACTTTTAACAAAAGACATGGAAATACATATTCAAAAAGAAATGAGAAGAAGTATAACTTGTAAACTCCCACCCCTTCTCCTTAAATAATGAATACAATAACAAGCTTCTTGGTCTAAACCTTTCTAGACACTAATGCCTGATGCTTATAGTTAGATTAAATTTGTTCCTGATTTTGTATTAAGAAAACATATGCACATTAGATGTTAATACCGTATATGCACATACATAAATACATACATAAATACATACATATACCCATGTAACGTATACATAATGTAAACATAGACCTTAACATACAGTACGTACACATACAGTACGAACATACAAAAAGAAAATTGACAGTAAACAGTATCCAGTATAAATAAAAAGAAATATAAAACAAAAAGAAATATCCTCATAACACTCAGTGCTACCCAACACCGCCCTCCCTGTACTGCTTTAAAACAGTGTCCTTGTACCTCATCTTAGACAGTTTCATGGAGTAGATACTAATTTCTAAGAAGAAAATGAAACCAAAATGAAATCTATGAGCGGTTTGATTCTCTTGGCCGGACCCAGCACAGAGATACGGGCCCACAACTAAACTAAAATCGCCCACAACTTCCTGCAGCGGAAAACTACTCAGTTGTATTGGGTTAGAGGAATCAGAGGGACAGATATCTTGAAACATGGACGAAAAAAAAAAAAAAAAACACAAATTAAAAATGCTGTCTGCATGACACGATAAAGGTAAGTCAGAAAATATGTTGTGTGTGTTGGTTGTTTCTTTTTTTTTTCTTTTTCTTGAGGCCATGGAATTCTAAAAAGATTGCCAACGTTCAGAAGGACAGAATGTTCTGCTCCTTCTCAAAAAATCTTGGTGCTGGTCTTCAAAAAGCCACATTAGTCAAACAGAACTGGCAGTTCACCCAAAACTCACTGGGTGATTGTAATCATAATGACCTTGAAGGAACATATTTAACGCCACACCATCAAAACACCCTAAACACACATTTGCACGGCAGTACAGATGCTAGTGATCATTATGGTCCTCTGTTTCGCCAAACCTTGGATTTGACCGTTTCGCCTCTAGCTGACTGCCATGTGAGGGAGAGATTTTTTTTTTTTCCCCTTCATTTTTGGCAAAGGATCAGACAAGCAGCACAGTGGTGTATTAAAATGTCAGCTTAAAATGAAAATAAACAACTTTGGGGTGGAAAGGGTTTGGCGATACCGCTACTATCAACTTCACCCCCGGACTGCTTGGTATGGCCCTGGGGCAGCGTGGAGATTGACAGGTGGGCAGGCTGGATCTCACAGCCGCAGGGGGTTTCCCTGTTTGAACGGCAGGAGCTTTAGGTCTTAGTTTGAGAATCTAAGAGTAAACGATGCGGCTAAAACTTCATTCTGCTGCACACATACACAAATATACACACACTGGCTGCTGAAGGGCAAATGCAAACATGTCACAGTAGCGTGTCACGGTAAAATAATAGTAAAGATTGCTGGGGAATTTATGAAAATGTGTCCCAAAAAACATAAAATACTTATTTCTGTCAAGACATGTAGTACGTGTATTACACACATTACAAACGTTTCATCATCATGACGTTCCAGGTGGTCTATGTTTTAATTTAGCTTTTGGACATGATTACATTTACCTTGTTGGGCTGATAATTACAAAGACTCTTGAGGAAAGCAGACTAGTCATGCATGATTGTTGTTACTGGTGTTACAGAAACCCCACAAATTAGGTGACCCTGCTTAAAGTATCAATAAATGATAATACTATAATATTAAAAAGAACAAGAACATTTACTCATTTTCTTTGTGGCCACACAGACTACATTTACAATCACATTTAATTTAATCTTGCCACTGAGTGGTGGGGTGAAGGCTTTCCAGCAGCGCCTTCACATAAGATATTTTTCAGCGACAAAGGTGATTCTCTTTTATTCCAAAGAGAGAGATGTAGTATGGACCATTTCAGGGTATTTAAAGCAGATATATTGCCATTTTGCATCTTTTCTGTTAAATCAGTTTCAATTGTATTAAGATGGGGAGCTCCAGGCATCTGGATGACTTTGGATGTTCAGATGCACCAAACTGCTGTCATACCTGAACTCCAGAAAGTTTCTTCAGGTCCGCACATTGTCTGTCCTGCCACACAGGCACAAAGGACATGAATTCTCAGCCACTGGACATATTTGGATTGAAGAGGTGCCTGGTGAAGGCACGTAAATTAGATATAAGCAGCGGTAAGAAGCCAGTTTGGCATTGAATGCCCCAGCGGTTCTGTCAAAATTTTGTTCTGGACAGGAACAAGAGCCGAGGTCTAACTGAAACAGGTTTCAGACGAGACACATGGTGGAGGATGAATGCAAAGGATCCAGATGATGGTCCGATGAATCTGGGGCTAACTGTCCAAGCATTTGACCCGTCAATGTGGAGACTGTTAGAGTCAAAGTCAGGGAATAACGGGAACACAATAATATCTAATTACAAGGAAATTAAATTCTGCTCAACGATTACCTGAAACCAGGAGATGAACATGTATATATACTTCGGAAACATACTCTCTTGTACTTTTTCAGAAGTTACACACTCATGAAAGTGTCCATCCAGGGCATTGGGAGCAACTAATTTCTAAAAGTTTTCAGGGGGGAGCCAAAGCTACTGGATAATCAACATCTAAATGTTTTGATTGGCATTAGTGAAAGCCAATAATTCTGTGGACTGATCTCACCAGGAGAGAATTGCATGCAGTCAGAGGTTGGTGAGACGGCAGGTGGATAGGAAGGTGGTGGGGCGCATTGGCATTCCTTCTACTCCTGATGTGCCTGCTTGTTCCATGGACAACCTGGACAGGCAGAAAACAATGGTAATTCAGGGAACTAGAAAATCGTTAACCGCTGCTAATCTCTGTACATTTCAGTGATGGTCATGGTTGCAGATGCTGTGACTATGGACAACATATGTAAATCTTATTCTAAAGTTAGCGAAAGTTAGCAAACTTTATGGCCAACTCCACTGTTGACAGGGACGTTGGTGTGAAGCTTTCTCCTCACTTTTGTTCATCACAAGGTGTTCTGAATTCTGAAGTTTTTGTACTAAAACGGGACCATGGCAGTCCGGAATTGATAAAAAGTCTTTAGTCAAGTGCCTATTTCATAATGAAATATGAAAAAACATACCCAAAATTGAGCCAGGGAACAGCCCAAACAGTTTCAATCGTCATCTTCCTTTTGTGAACATGCTATGCAGACACCAGATTGCAAATGCAAGAGGCCAAAAACGTCCTCTTCAGGTGACAGATGGTTTTATTTTTTCAAGGTATAGACTAGTTTGGTGGAGTGTAAAAGCTGCTCCAACAAATGGATTATTACAAAAGAACTTTGAGCGCCTTCGGACATCCTGTCTTACCGACACTTCTCTGAAACACATTTTCCAAATAAATGCAAATGTATTGTGCTACTTCCTCGCTTGTACTCTGCCTCTATACAATTATCTAAAAAAAGACATCATTTATTTGGCTCGTGCGGTCCCTGAGCGTGTTGTTTTGGCCCCACGTAAAACATGTTTGTTGGCATTAACTAGCACATGTGTCGAAAATAAACACCTCACTTGACAATGCTCCATTAATAACCTGCCTTTCCTTTGTTACCTCCTTGTTTCTGCTGCTGCTGCGTTTTGTTACTTTGCTGCCTTACTTTCCCTGTCTTCAGTGGTGTCTATGTGTGTAGTTAGTGGATGGTGTGTGTATCACAAGATGGTTAGGCTGGACTCTCAGGTGCTTTTTTCACAGGCATTCTGATTGGAATATGTATGTATGTGAGGGTTTTTCATGTGATCTCGTTCATTTGTATCTGAGTTTGGCAGCTAGAATTTAGGATATGTCGGAATACATAAATGACCCTTGCAAATCCATTCAAACACAGTACATAAAGTTATGAGCACATATCCATCCAATCCCTTGGTTTGTCACATGGTTGCTTAGTTCTAAGGTTGATAGGAGGGCAGGACCTATCAAAGATGAAAGGAAAGGGGACAGAGGGTATTTTTGAGAATGGGTGGTACAACTGAGGTAAAGGGAGGCCTTTCTTTGCTGCTGACACTCAGTATATGCAGAGGCCTGTAACTATACGTGGTGGTCACGAACATCATTTGATCAAAATTCGGCAGCATACTAGTATTGTTTGTGATCTTGGCCATATCCATCAAAATAATATCCCATCAAACCCAATTTCCCCCGGTTTAGACACCTCAGCCCACAGTCCTCATATTTTGATAAACAGCAGAGAGGGATGAGGACAAGCCTGTCACATCTCATAAGGAGCCGAGTGGTGAGCCAAGAGGGCATCTGTCCGCCCTGTGCAGGCGACTCCTCAAATATTAATAATGATAATGAGCAAAGGGTTGACCTGGGCCCAAGGCCCACAACCAGCATCGCCTTATTAGAATAACCCCTGCAACACTCACACACATACACACACACACAATCTGAACATGACCGTGTGCACATGGCAGGGTGACAGGCGGCCATATATGCTCACACAAATACATGCAAGCCAACAGAGACATGATATTCAAAAGATGGATAATTTGAGAGCATGCTACACCACACACGTAGAGACACACACACATACACACACACATGGGACAGACATGCAAAATAGGGCACCCATTGGGACTGAGAAGAGGATTCCCCCTGGCCAGAGAACCCACACTCAGAGCCCATTACCCCTGTCCCCCCCATACCCTCCTGACCCATGTCACACACAATCAACTTCCCAGTCCAACACGCACACACACACACACACTTAAATCCCCCCCCATGTCCATCAACAAACCACATCCACTTCTCTAGACACACAGTTTGAGTCTCTCCCACGCATCCACACACACTGAGAGATGGAGGGTGCCCTGCCTCACCCCTGGACCCTGCCGGTCATTAGTATGGAGGCCTGTCTGTGTTTGTTTGGCTTCTAATGGACCATTTAAATGCAGAATATTCACAGCAGACTGGGCCATCCTCAGGGACAGCACACACAGGGGCCTGAATATGCTTCGGCTCCATTATCCTGGAGGAAGTTATTCTTATTATCATCACACAACGACACACTGACTGGCAATGAGTTTGTGTGCTCTGGCCGTGGGCTGGCTCCCTCTGCTCTTTATGTGTGATGCAGGTTTGAACATCAGAGCTCACAGCACCTGTAAAACTGGCTTCCCTTTATTCTTTTGTTCAAAGTATGTGTAATGAAAGTGTACGTTTCATTAAAAGGATAGTTCACAGAAAAATGAAAATGCAGTCGTCATCCGCTCACCCCAAATGCTGACAGAATATCAGATGTTTTTTTTGCAGTCCGCATAACACGGCATGAGTTTTCCTCAATCAAAGTTGTCCATGTAATTGCAACAAACAGGGACTATGATACACACATGAAAAATGAAAGTCCAGTTGTCGGTGACATCCTAGAAGGCAATTAGCTGTAATGTTTTCTCTATTCCTTTATGCTCTAAATTTAAATTGGGAGATGGATCACTTCACCACGACATGACATTTGACATTTGAAATGTAAAAAAAATAATTAAAGTTTAAAAAGAAATTAGAACAATTTTAAGAGATTCTGCATGTCGATATATTTCATCATTTGACAGGCAGCTTAGGTGTTTCAGTGACTGCTTTATTAACGGTTTTTGGTTTTGTACTGTAAATACTTCTCCCACAATTCCACTCTCTATTACTCTTACACTATCATTTTTATTTTCATAAATATCCTGCTAATATCCCCCACTTTTAATAATGGATCTCATGTCTGAGCCTGAAATGTACAAGTTGTACAAAACAAAGATTTTGTTGTTCAAATGTATCAATAAATGACTTTTATGGAGGCCAAGCAAAATAAACCGTTCGATATAGAGTACTATACGCCTTTACAAAGATTTCACAAATCCACCGTAAGTGTACATGATGTAACAGAGGTACAGAAAAACCCTCTTTGGGTGTGTACACAGGGGAATATATTATTTTTTTAATCTATAAAAGTACCTTTTAGGGCTTCTGCTCCACCCAAACCAGAGGTAGACCCACAGGAAGGGAAGCTGATGGTTGAAACCTCTGGTTTAACTCATGAATATCAAATTTGGACAGTGACTACACCAAACTCAAAGTCAAGCTGTTCAGATTTGCAGAGTTCATTGAGACATTTTGTGTGTGGCCTTCAAAAATCAATTAAACACAAGTTGAAATCAGACTCAATATTTTTTACAGTCAGATATGAGTGATCTATTTATATGGCTCAGCAGGTAGAGTGGCTGTCTTGTGACCATCAGCGGGTTGTCGGTTTGATTCCCAAGCCTGGCAAGTCAATGTCAAAGTGTCCTTGTGTCAGACACTGCTAACTGCTCCTGATGCTTCTGCCATCGGTGTGTAAATGTGTATTTGAATGCGTAAAAGAGATAACGTGGTCTGTAAAAGCACATTGAGCACCATTCAAGTGGAAGAGGGGCTATATACATTAAAAAATACATTCTCCTTTTTCTTTTCACAATTTTATATTAGACATTTAGAAGTGTGCAGAGAGGAGGTGTTGTTGGCCAGTTAAATTCACTCATGGCGGTGTCTTTCTCCGTCCTTCCTCGTGGTTAATCTTATAAAAATGAAAGGGACTTTGGCATGAGGCCGAGCGGAGTGCTATCCTCTGCCGCTGGCTGTAGATTAGCATAATATTTTAGTTTAATGTGTGTGCCTGTAAATTGTGTATGTGAGTGGGTGTATGTTTGTGTTTGATGAATGCATGCCAGTTTAGTGAATCTACTCATTAAATACGGGTGTATATGTGTGCCGCTATACAAAAAAAAATGTATATGTGTGCTGTATGTGCGTGCAAGCGAGGTGTGCAAATATGTATACGCATGTACGTCTCCTTGTTCGTGTGTTTATGTGTGCGTGTGTGGTATGTATGCTCAGTGCTCTCCGGGGAGTGGTGGTGGTGTTGGAGGAGGAGGGCTGGAGGGAGGTTGCTGGCCCAGCGGGAGGCTCCAGATGTGGGGCTACTGAGCTGACAGGCCTGGGCCCCTCTGGGCGTATGTGTGCCAACCACAACCTCTCTTGCTTTGCAGCAGCCCCTGCTGTGGTCTGGTTATGGTGTGTCGACAGAGGGGAGAGAGAGGGATTGGTTATGAAAAATGAGAATAAAAAAAAACAAAACAAAACAAGAAGAGAAGAGGTAAGAGAAAGCAACCGTAGAGAAAACAGACATGAACATCCAGAAGCTTCATGACAGCAGGCGTCCTGGCTCTAAGTCCCACAGAATTTATAGAATCCCAGTTGGAGCTGCAAATCTCAAATTGTACACACACATATTCAATGTTGCTCTTTCTCTCCCTTAAACTAGCAGGGATGCCTTTCACCTCATTTAATACTTCAATACTCAGATCTATGAAGAAAGGTTAATGTGGAGCAAGTGCGAGCCTGGCTCTGTTCATCCACTCATATCTAAAGTATGTTTCCATGTTGTATCATTTCCTGTGTTACCCATTAGCATGCCTCTTTTGTGCATTTTTTTGATAATATTTGAAAAATTAATAATCCTTTATAATCAAAATGATGGTTGTCAGTTGTCAGTGATGGGAATAACGTAGTTATAAATAGCGGAGTTAAAAAAACTGTTGATTGTTTACTCTTTCCATCATTATAACCTTGTTACTGTTACTGCCAAAAACTGTGGCACATTACTTGAAGCAGTTTTTTTTCATTAGACCAATTAGCAGCATGAACATCGGACGTGACTGACGCGACCTGGGCGACCACTTCAAATGCAAAGTCAATGGACAGCCGCATTCAGGCGCAACCTGCCCTCACGCCACGCTACCTGGGCAACTTGGTTGCACTACCGGGTCGCTTTGGATGCGCGACCAAGTCACATGTCCCAGTCACCACAGTTGAAAAGAATGTGAACTTTTCAGGCGACATTGTGTGTGACTGTGCTGTGACAGCCAATCAGCGTTGACTGTACCGGTTTCATTGGACGCCGTATTGCTCGGGGATCATTGCTTTCACCTGCCAGCACCTGGAGATTTATTTGGGTTATGCAATGGTGCAGTAACTAGTTACTTTTATAATCCATAACTGAGTTACTTATTTAGTTACTTTTTGGGAGAGGTAATTAGTAACTGTAACTACTTACTTTTTAAACTAACTTGCCCAACAGTGATGATTATGGACTTCAGATTAAGTCAAATGGATCATCAGTGTTTAAGATTTTGCACCTCAGTAATGAGATTCCCCACAGCTGAGGGGCTCCGGCATCGTCCAAATGTAAAAAAAAATGATATCATGATATTAATAATTAAAATAATAATGATTAGAATAATAACTATAGATTGGCCCTGGTGGTTTACACTCGTCACAAACAAACAATTAAACAGTGTTACAAAGTGCAAGGCTTACAGCACACCTTCATGAAGAAAATGTTCTCAGAGTGGAATCATTTGCTTACACTGACAGAATTGTGCTTTGGTTTAAGATATTCTGTATGTGTGTTTGTTTATTTCAAAATCCACTCCAAAGTTAGGTTTTGTGAGTTGAGGCCAGCGCCGGGCCGCAGCACCCTTACATGTGAAGATTGAGAAGGAAGTCAAGACGAGCGTAGGGCTTATTTGTGTTTCCCAGGGGAAAAAATTAACAAAAATGAAAGCGATGCAGACATTAAAATAGGGCTGTGGCTTTTGAAGCTTCCAGAGCGGCGGCAGAGAGCTGCTTTCTTGCCTTGCGTTGCCGAATGAACTGCGAACACAAAGGATTTCTTCCAAAAACTCTTTTCACAGGCCCATGTGCTTAAGATTGTTCCCAGACACTCTTGTACAGATGTATACAGTTTATGGTCCAACATGGACACACACATGGAAACACACTGCCATGAAACACACACACAGTGTCCACACGCGGCATTGCGTGGTGTGTGTGACGTGTTCTCTGTTTTGTCGAGCCCGCAGCAGTTCTACCAGTGAATGTTATCTGTTCTTATCTATATGTGTGACTGGCCTGCTAACACTGGGCCTGCTCAATATACCTTATCGCTGGGACAAGCAACACAGACCCCCCCCCCTCTCCATCGCTGCGCATCCTTTTTTCCATCCTCCGGCCACATGCACATAGACATGAAACGTGGGGTTGACAATAAAAACGGTTGAACTCCTTCCTCCAGGGCATTAGTGTGTGATACCATTAGGGTCGCAAAGGGGTGGAAAATTTCTGGTAAATTTCAGAAAAGTTTCCTAAAGATTTCCATGGGAATATTGGACATTTTCGGGGTTTTGTTGCTGTGATGACCATTTATAATAAGACAGCAGCCATTAAAGAGAAAGAGGTCCAGGTCCAGGACTTTTTTGGAGGTTCTGACTGGACATATGGAATATGTCTCAGCTATTGTAAATACCGGATAGTTTCTTTTATTATTCACCATTCATGGTTGTTGTTGTTCCGTTAAAGAAACCATTCTAGTTCTACAGTTCAAAAACTGATTAGTGTAATTTATAAATGTTGTATCAGGCATATTTTCATGTATGTTTGCTCTTGACAAATATTTGTGCATATATTCATGGACAGGAAGACTGTATTTATAATGTCATTTAAAAATATTGCTTTAGACATGTTTGCATGCATGTCTGCTTATAACAAACCAAAATGTTTAATATTTATGCATGTATATGATCAGGTACATGCAGTTAATATAAATTCCTGAAAATTCCTGTTTATTCCTGTGAATTACGAAAATTCCCATGCAAAGTTTCCAACTTTGAAAATTCCCAGAATTTGTCAGTTATAAATGAAACTTTTAACTAAAGACAATTTGTCCACTTTGTCTGGGTGAAGAATTACTTATCACAGAGTCACAAAATTCAATCTGAATCTTTGAAGTTTGCATACAAGTATACACAATCCAGGCTAATCAATCGCCCTGCCAGGGCCCAATCATCGCGTTTAAGATTTCATGATTATCTCGCCACTTCCTGTTTTATTCTGCATGATGCCTTTTGGCATTCAGCATGTCCTGTGTGATCGCCTGATCAGTCGCCCCGCCTCCCTTGGGTATATAAGCCGTGTTCGCCCCTCCTCTTCTATGCCAGATTGTCTCCTCTCTGTCCTTGTGAGCTTTGGAGCATGCCCTCTCATGTTTTGGCGTAAAGTCCTCAGCTTGAGTCTGACCTTGAGGTTTTTTTTGCCAGGTGATGCTCGTTTGGATGGATCACCTGCGTACCAACCCCTTTTTCTATCATTAAAGACGTTGAGTTGGCTTTTGTATATGAGGAGCTCATCATAAAAGAAGGAAATCTGTATGTGTGTCATGTGTGTCTTTGGCTACGTTTACTTGCAGTCAGTATTCAGGTTAAGGTACATATTCAGGTTAGTGAAACATTGGGGATGTTCCGTTTACATGCGTGAGCAAACATGTTTATTCCTGTATACATGGTCATTGTAATCAATTGGGATATCCCGATCAAACCAGCAACGCACAGATAACATTCAATCGAGGTATTGCTGTTTACATTGGCCCGCTCTTTTGCCCCGAAGAACGAGGCCTTTCACAGTAACATCTCAGGATCACTTCACAACGGATCAAACGTGTCATGCATTCTCCTACTAGAAAGACCCTATGATGGTTGTACGGGGGTCTAACTGATGTTGAGCGGATGAGATTTCAGCAACTTTTCAGACAGATGATAATGTGACATTCGCACTCACTTCGCACAGCAGCCGACAGGTGTGTCGAGGTGACAATGAAAGAAGTGCTGGAACTTTTCTCTCTCCCACTCTTCTGACTTTTTCACTATTTTATTGCATCTTGTCCCTCTCTTGAATAGCCGCCATCTTTATCCCACCAAAAATTCAAAAATGGAGCACACATACACACACCCACATTCTTGCATCTAGTCCTACTGAATTTTCTTTAACCCAGTAGCAATAATGCCTTTCTACTTCACAGTGCAGGCATTTAAAACTCCTTTTAATTCATGTTTGTGGCCATTTCCCTCCATAATTCATTGTCAGAAAGAATTACAATACAAGTTAAGATGACATACATAAAATCTTTTAAACCAAATTAATGTTTCCGAACTCAAATATTTAGGGACCTTTCAATGAGAGAGTAACTGAACTGGCTAAATTAGCATGAATACACACCTGGCTGAGCGAGGGAGAGCTGTAAAGAAAGTGAAGTTGTAAGACGTCGTGCTACTTGGTCAGCCAGCCCCCCCATTTTCCGTTCTCCCTCGCCCCCTTTGTTTGTACGTGGTGTGTGTGTGTGTGTGTACGACCACGTGCTGACACGTGCTCACACACAAACACATATAGAGCGTATTTGGTCGCCCCTGGTGTGCTGGAGGCAGGGGGGGTGGGGGGGTGGTGGTGGGGTAGGGCAGTGCCCAGGGCCATATGGCAGAGGCACAGACATTTACATAATGTCATATCTTATTTAATTAGCCATTCTAAATGCAATCAAAAGCTGATGAGGTCTCCGAGCTGCCTTGCTGATTGGCAACATGATAGCGCTCTGACCCCAAACACAGCCACGCCGCATCTCAATGATGCAATATCCAAAACATCCCTGTGCTCCTATGCAAGCCCAACTCCCACCAGAGTGTGTGTGTGTGTGTGTGTGTGTGTGTGTAGGTGTGTGTGTGTGTGTGTGTGTATGTGGACCTGGGTGGAGAGAGACAGATGTATTGCGGGTGTGGGTTCATTGTTATGTTACTGTGTGAGCAGGAGAGGGGAAAGTAACTTTTTCTTTCATTTAGTAATTGAGAAGGGATGAGGTAAAAGAAAATGGCAAAGGCAGAAAGGGGGAAAAATTAAGAAAACAAAGAGAGGAAACTCAAAGGAGGTAGGGGAAAGTGGATGTATCACACGGTTCGAGTTATATTTGGGGCGCTTGGCTGGGTGAAGGCGCAGGTGTGTGTGAGTATGTGTGTGTGTGTGTGTGTGTGTGTGTGTGTGTGTTTCTGAGAATCAGGAACTAGACTGCTGGGCTAGTCCTTTAGGACCACCCTGCTCAGCCAAGTGTCAAGCAGACACACAAACACACGATGAAACCGCCGTCTCAGAGGAGAGGAGCGTTGGTGGGTAAAGGGACCAGGTCTCCTTGAACAGGAAGGAAGGAAGCAAGGGCTAACGCTACTGTGAACACACACACACACGCACACACACGCACACTATAATGAGTGAACATGCTTGGATGCACATGTACAAATTTATCAAAGCGCATACACACAAATACAAACGGTTGTTCGTGCAAACACCCACTCATGCATGCTCACACACACACACACACTGCTGCACTCCCAGCAGCAAGTCAAATAAACAGTTTGAGCGGGGCGGTCAGGTACCGCATGGTTTAACAGGGCCAAAGTGTTTTAAAGAGGCTGCTGAAAGGTGCTCAATGTGGAATGGGGCTTTTCAGTGTCGGAATAATTCCTCTTTGTCGTCCTCGTCTCACATGTGGAACAAGCAAAGCGAAGACAGCGTCTGATCCGACCTCATTCTGTCGCAAAATAAACTGATATTATTAAGTTAGTGTTGCATCAAGATGTGTGATTAACCCCGCAACATTTAATGAGTAAAGACAAAATCATTCAATTAAGCGAGCTGCATTTTTGTTTACTGCAAGTAGCTGCTGACCTATTAATGACTACGGTGTTTATTAACACTTACCACTATATTTTTACTCTTCTCATAATAACACAGAGATCTAAGAAGACCCCTGTTCAGTTTGTGTTTCACAATTATTAATCTCCTTGAGACGAGCGTGTGAAGTATTGGGTTTGTCAGATGGAGATTGTGTGTGTGACACTTCGGTTGGCAGCGGTGGTGGCGTATCTGTACTTTATTTGAATGATTGGAAACTTTCCTTGAAGGCGGTAAGTCCATAAAAGCATGCAGATCTTTGTTCCATTGTTTGGGATGGGGGCCATTATAGGGATATTCCGATTTTTGAAATAGGGTTGTAAGAGGTTCATTCCCTCCCTTACCTATAGTCATGAGCGCTGGATCACGACCGAAAGAATGAGTTCACGGATACAAGCGGCTGAAATGGGTTTTCTCTGCAGGGTGGCCAGGGTCTCCCTTAGAGATAGGGTGAGAAGCCCGGTCATCCAGGAAGGACTCGGAAGCCGCTGCTCCAGAGCATGGAAAGGAGCCAGCTGAGGTGGTTCGGGCAACTGGTCAGGATGCCACCAGGGTGCCTGCCTAGGGAGGTGTTCCCAGCAGGTCAAACTGGGATAAGACCTATGGGAAGGCCCACAACCAGATGGAGAGATTGTATCTCCACTCTGGTCTGGGAGCGCCCGGGGGTCCCCCAGTCATAGCCAGCATGGCCGGGGAAAGGCAAGGCTGGGGCTGCTGCTCCCGCGACCCAACCCACACGGATAAGCGGATGAAGATGGATAGATGGATGGATGGATGAGACCCCTGAGTTGCCCCCGAAGTGTAATATCTGCAGTAAGAAGCTCTCACCTCTCCTCCAGCTTGCTGCACCACTACCATGAACAGTTATTTGGGTAACACATTGTGGTGGACCCAAACATTTTCACGGGCTACAAAGCGGTCCCACCTCAAGGTAATACATCAGTGAGACTGTATGCCATGTAGAGAAGATTCTCTGCGCTTCCACTTGTCAGAAGAAAAAAGTGGAACCCACCATAAAATTAACTTATTCGTCCGTGCGGGCACATCTGGGTCTACTGCTCACTGTAGCATTCCACTCTGTCCATCAGCTATTTAGTTGCGATGTTTGGAGAAAGCAATAGAAGAGATTTAAAATGAGTGATTATGGCAGCGGCAGTATAGTTCTATAGCAGGGGTCACCAACTGTTGCTATTCTTTTTTAATTAAACTTGTATATAGATTTGAAAATGACAATATCTTAAAATAAGCATTAAAAATATGTAAAAATATGTTCATTATACATGAAGTTAAGATAAGTTTAGGTGAACACTGACGTATTCTAGTTCAAAGGTCAATGCTATCAAACTAGTAGCCCTCTTGTAAGAAGTAGCTTTCAAAGGTTGGTGACCCCTGTTCTCATAGCTTTGAAAATAAGAGGATCTCTTTAGGAACAGCCCAAACTGAAGAAGCTCGCAACGACAGTTTGTGACCCAAACAGCTTGTAGACCACCAAAGTACCCTGCTGGTTTGGGTCCAGTAATGCCAGCTTAAGGATACACCACCTGTTATATTATAATTTCCAGTAACTCACCCAGTCACTCATATTTGGTGCAGCCAATCTATTTTAAGCTTGGTTACTACAACCACTCAACCTAACTTTGCTCTAAAAATGCAAACTATTAAAGCCCTTCACTTACAAAATGGCCAAGAGATTGTCCTGTTAGTTTTGTAGCTGGCTCATGAGCAGATCAAAAGGAGATATAATGATATTACAAATATAGAGAGTAATACGCATTCTTTCTTACAACTGTGTGAAATGTGTTAAGATGTAAAAGCAGTTTTTCAGTGAACTTCCTGCCTGGTGACTGACATGAGGTGACCCAATGACCTCTGTTAACTCCACCCACCAGCTCCTCTATAGTAAAGAGAACATTTTTACTGCATCTATAAAGCCTAAGACTGACAGTGAGAGACAGAGTTCAGACAACAGACGTGCGAGTAACGTGGAGTATTGTCCACCCCAAGTCTTCACATTGTCTTTAACAAAACTAAAGAGGCAACATGAAGCTGCTGTAAAAGGAAGCGCTACTCAGAGCACCTTGGGATAAATGTTCTCCAGACACCAGACAGACGTAATAGTTATAGACACTTCAGCCCTTTTGTGAAGCGATGCAGTCTGCACCGTCAGTGTCCCACACTTATAATTTCCGCCCACACCGCGCCGGGACACACATCTGAATGAGCGAGTTGTGTTTCCAGCCAAATGAGTGAGCTGCTTAAAGTGCTCCATTTCTTTTTCTGCTATCACAGAGAAAATCCGGCCTGTTGGATTTGTGATGGACAAAAATAGGAGCGTAGAAACGTTTCACTGATGATGCTCATTAACAGCTGTTGCAACACATGACTAATACAGAACGAAAAAGATACTACGCTGAATCCCAATTCTTATTTTTGCTTTTCTCCTTTGTCTACCCCTTGTCTTTCCAAACGGAGTGGCAGGGGAAAGGGGTGAAAGCATTCCCCTAAGGAGCGAGACTTGACTACCGCTATATCATCAAACGTTGTCGCTTCCCAGCTGCTACGTCAGCGGAAGGGACAAGTCACAGTCAACATGTCGTCATCAATAGAGATGGTTGCCATGGTTCTGGTGTAAGACAAGGCGCAGAAATATGAGAAGAAAATATCTTCGAAAACATACTGCTGGACCAGTTTTCCGTATGTATATATTGAAAAAGATGTTTTGTTGAAATGAATGTTAACCAAGCTAATCGGTGTTAGCTAACAAACTTAGTGGTTTTACGTGTAAAACGTCTGTGTGTTTATGAGCATGTAAGAGCTAAACAATTATGGTTAGACCTATTGCCATCCATATCCCTTGGTTGCTACTGCGCTCCTGGGAAATCTTTGTTTCAAGGTTGTTTGGCCCGACCCCTCAGCCCAACCCCTCGATCCAAAGGAGAACTGGGATACCCCTACCGCTCACGTGAACATGCAAAACGTAGGGGAGGGGCTAAGGAGTGGAATTGGGATTCAGCATTAGAGATGCTACGTTACAAAGTAAAAATGGATCTCCTCCAGGTATTAGACCACCACAGAATACCTGGAATTCCCCATCGGCCTTCCAGAACCATAATATTCACATACTGAAGATACTGTATGTGTAAATTCTGTTGGAAAAGTGACTGTAGAAGGTACCTTCTTTGGTGATCTGTCCAATAATTTTTGTTGTATAATTAAAAGTGACAAAACGGGGGAAGCATCCCGAATGCAGATCTGAAAGAGGCACCGTGGCCTTAACGCTCGACAAACGGAGAATCAGCCTCAAGTCAACACTGACTTACAGCTTCCTGGGAGAACCTTAACTGATGACAAACCAAAATAGCACAACTGATCTGTGTGTGCCTCTCCGACCTACGTGCTGCCTGGCTCAAACACACAGACACACCACGCACACACACACACACACACACTCATATATACCCTTTTTTATGTGCTAGTGGTCTTTTGTGTGTGTGTGTGTGTGTGTGTGTAAGGATCCAGCAGGGCTCTGGTCATTGTGCTTGGAGGAGGGAGAGGTGGGAGTTAGTGTGTGGTTGGGGGCTGTGGTGGTGGTGGGGTCTGTCTGGTTAGGAATTGATTCAGTCTGGGACTGAGACAGGGGTGTAAGGTCACAGCCTTAATGGTGACCCCCCCC
>CAESWR010000212.1:274787-289403 GCA_903171835.1 Mullus surmuletus | reverse complement strand
GTGTGTGTGTGTGTGTGTGTGTGTGTGTGTGTGGTGATGCTGGTGGTGGGGGGGTATGTCTTTGTGCATGGGTTGGTCCTGTGATCAAGAGCGTCCCATTAGGCCCAGGAGGAGGTGCAGGGTCACTCGGAGCGGAGATCGATCAGGAAGTATACCCCCCATCTCACTGCCTCACTGCCACCATGCATGTCACCCACTACACTCACACACACACACAGAAATTACACACCATGTACCTCCAAAATACACAGAAACCAAATGTAATTAAGTGAATAGGTTTCACAATTCTCATTGGATACCAAATTGTGCTCAAAATGTAACTTCAGAATTCAGTTACAGACACACACACATGCGCACACACTCTGCTTGCTGCACTATTTCTGGCTATACCTCAGGTCCCTCTGCAATGACAGTTGATAGACAAGCGCATTAACAAATAAATGAATACAAAAGAGATGTAGGCACACAGTGAAGGACAAACACCGTGCGAAATGACCTCAACATATACACACACATACAAATACACGCACACACACACAAACACACTCCAATCTAAATTACGGGTGCAAATTGGGTGAAGGGGGAGACGCAGGAGGGGGTTAGGAGCGACTGAAATGGAAGAGCCGAACTGATCAATACTGCTGGAGATTTTCCTCCCTCTACTCTCCTCTCAATTGTCATGCTCCCACCAAGCAATTAAAGGCTTTCTTTTTCTCCTTCTCACTCTACCATTCTCTTTCTCTTCTTTTTGCCTCAACATACCCCCGCTAGCTGTCCAGTGTTAGAGGACTGTGTCTCCTTGATGCCTCTGTCTCACATACTTTTCTCCATTTCTATCCGTATCTCTCACGCCCCTTCGTCGCCACTTAACGATGGCTAAGCTTTGTATGACGCAGCAAGCAGCGATAGTTAGCTATCGCAATGGGAAAGACTTTGTTTCTTTACAATTTTTAAAACTGCCTTTCTTACCAGAGTGATTTCCTTTCAAGTGCATTCATATAATCATCAAAACTGTTATGTGGCGGACATCAGATATTTGCATCTATGTAGGTTCATGCTGCATGGAACAAGTTCAACTGAAAAGTGTATAATTAAATATAAAGTCCTCAAAAAAAGTTCGGAAATGTTATTCAAATTCAATTTCAAAAATTCGATTCAAATTTCTCCCCTTTAATAATACTAATTGGTGTTATATTTTATATCTTGGGAAAGTCTGATTAGTCAACTTTCGACGTTATACCTGGTGCGCCTATGATGGTTTGCTGGTTGTGCCCAATTGTACCTGCAAGTGCTGCTGGGATATTCAGTCAGAAAAAAGACTTTTCAGATCCTGACAAAAGCGCAACAACGTGATTCGTTGCATTCTTTGCCCACCTCTAGCCATATTTAAACTGGTGTCCACCAGTGTTATGAAGAGAAGCCTTGGGTGTGGCCAGTGACAGATGGAGTTTGTGTTATCCATCTCTGTTCTACTTTATCCATCAAAATCCAATAAATGCATCTGCTTAAGAGCATCATAAATTACTCTGCACAAGATTTCTGTCAAACAAATTCCCTTCTCAGATAGGATGTGATTTCTGGGAATCCTGATCTCATCTTTCTGAGTCTTGGTGTACTCCACATCAGAGACCTTCCCCTCTCTTTGTACTGCTAAGTATATATCCTGAGTGATTTTTAATTAAAATGAAGGTGGAATTGAAAGCATTTAAAAGTATTTTAAGAAGGCAATCTATGTTGTCCATCACCTTTGTAAAAGAACATGGGTACACTTGGATGACCTGTGGATTTCCTCATGTCCACCACCCGCCGAGCTTCCATTCTCCACATTCTTCAGTGGGCTCCACACACTCCAGGAGCAGCACAGGCTTTTATCAGCTACTCAGTCAGTTTCCCACGTTCCCATTTAAAGGCTGCTAAACTGCTCTGTGAATGCAATAAATGGGAAACACTTTGAGTGCATGTTGTGTGTGCCACCAAGGAAAATTACATAATATTTTGCCTCACCTGGAATATAAGATGCATATTTTGATTTTTGTACATTTCGCATTGATTGTTTTGTGTTAGACACAGTATCATATTGTGTATGTGTGTTTGCCATCTGTGACCTTGCTGTGAAAGAGGAGATGCTGCCCATCAGGTGCGGACCTGAGACATTTACACACACACATGCACACACAGCAGGAGGCCACAAACCGGAGCATACAGATGCGAGGTCAGGTTGTACACAGCAGGTCAGTGTTGGCTTTGTGTATCTCAGCGTGGTACCAACATAGATTAGCGCCTGTGTGTTTAGGCAACATTTTGCTAAAGAGCTGGAACAGGCGCATTCTAATTATTCTTTGACCTTTACTCAAAGAGACACACGCCAGTATACACTGTTGCTAATATGCTAATTGCATTGTAGTTTGATTTATAAATAAATACAAATATAATCATTGCCTTAGTCCTCTTCTAATAAAATCTATTTTCTAATGCTACTAATCTATTACTCCTTCAATATGTAGCCGTTGATAAACTTTCACATATCCAGACAGTTTCACAAATGACTGTTTTTCAAATGAACTTTCAATTCCTCTGGTATTCGTCCTCCTATTAAACAGTGATATCAACATGTTTGTCAAAGGTGCTCTACACGAGGCATTAAACATTCATTTAGCTTCAGAAGATGATCTATGTAAAGGAGTAGGAGGCGTGGCGTCCTGAGCGCTGACTGTTGTCAAACTCCCTCTGTGTCTGTGTCCAAGCTCACCATGCAAACAAAGTTGTTGCAATGAGACAGAATACTGAAGTAAACGTTGGTTTGGCATGGAGAGCCCTACCAGCACCTAAGGCTAAAGCTAAGGCTTGCGGAGGGGCGTGGCCTAAGTGATGTCACCCCTTGTTTGTGTCTGAAATGGTGGTGCTCACATGCAAGAACAAGTGGCACAATGTCATTGATGGCTCCTTTAAGCTTAGCTTTTGCAAAGGGGGTCGCAAAGGAATTGTGGAGGAATACATTTCAGGAATTTTTTCAGAAAATGCCCATGGTAATTTTGCCTTGGTGCTGAGGGGACATAAGGAATATGTTTCGGCTACTGCAAATACCGGAACCTTGTTTTATTTTTCACCATTCATGTTTGTTGTTCTGTGAAGGGAACCATTATGGTTCTACTGTTTTAAAAACTGATTAATGTCATTTATAAATGTTGAATATATGCATGTATGTTTGCTTATGACAAATATGTATGCCTATATTCATGACAGTAAGGCTCAGTCCTATGAAAATTCATTTATAATGTCATTTAAAATATTGCATTACACATGTTTGCATGCGTGTCTGCTTATAACAAACCAAAATGTTTAATATTTATCCATGTATATGACCAGGTAAATGCATACAATATAAATTCCCGAAGAAATTCCTATGGACAGTTTCCAACTTTGAAAAATGTTGTAACCCTATTAGCTCATGTAGTCGAGTCTGTTGCTAATAAAACCTTTTAAGTTCAATCTGGAAACCTACTCTTTCTGAATGTAAAGGTCACAGTTCTGTCACAGCCGATCCTTTCACATAGTGCCTCCTCTTCCTTAATTCATACCTCACATGATCCATTTGGGATATCAGCGATCAGTTGTTCATGACCTGCTCTCTTCTGTTCAACAGCATCTATCATCCTTTAAATAATTCTTCACTCTCTGCTGTGTTCATTCTTGTACTATAGTGTTGAAGATTACCAGCCTGTTAATTTGCAAATCTGCACCATTTCATCACAGTCATTATCAAAGCAGGGTTGTAAGATGAGCTGCCTTTCTTCAGACATCGACTGTTTAACCCAGTCATACCAGACGATTTAAGAATGTTTCGCAGTTGTGTGTTGGCCTATAGCGCTTATATCTCATCTGTGCTCCCGGTGCTAACCTTCGCTCGATACATAATTCTCCATTGCCCGCACAACTATGGAAAATGAAGTTCATTTGTTTTTCAGCCTTCTGCGCTTGAAAGAGGCTTTCAGCGTTCCGACCATGACAAATGCTTTTATAGCTGCCTCTCAGACAACGGCTGACAACCTGAGCAAAGAGAGATGCAGCCGCTTTTTGGACAAAAACAACAAAGAATTTGCCCTCAACTCTTCAGACACAGACTGAGTTGCCTGCTCCACCACCTTTACAAAACATGTAAATTATATCATGCAGATATAGAGTATTAATATCTGCGGGTTCTGTATACTCCTGTGAGATGCACAGGTAACACTTTATAATTCAGCCCAGCAAGAACATAGTAATAGTGGGGAAAGTACCAAGTGACTGCAGGGATTATGCTGATACCAAAATGGATTACCCATGTATCATCCCTTCAACATCCCTGCATCATCTCTTAGCACCAATATCATCCCTTCATTATTGCTGCATCATCTTTCTTGGTACCAGCATCATCCCTATACCATGCCTGCATCATCCCTCTTAGTACCAGCATGATACATCATCACTGCATCATCTTTCCATTCCACCAGCATCATCACTACATCATCTTTCTAAGCACCAGCATCATCCCTACATCATCTTTCTTAGTACCAGCATCATCCCTACAACATTCCCGCATTATCTTTCTTGGTACCATCACCATTCCTGCACCATACTTGTTTGTAGGCTGCCAATGTGAGCATCAACATCATCCCTGCATCATGTTTTTTAGCGCCAGCATCATCCCTACATCATCCCTGCATCATCCCTCTTATCACAGACATAACATCTCTTGGTACCATCGCTTACCATGCATTACTACGTTCTTACCTTGCAATCACTATGTACTTGTGATTGCATTATAAAGTGTCACCCAAAATCTTCTCAATGTGTGGCAAAATCATATCAATTGCAATATGTTTTCAGATTTCAAAATTTCAAACCCTGCGTTGTAGGAGTTTTGTCTTCTTTGTGCAGAATGGGTTAAGAATCAAAAGGCACATCTTTGCTATCCAAAGGGTGATGTAAGTGGATGCAAACAGATTGAAAACCGAGATGGTAACAATCATAAAAACCTTTGTGTTGTTTACGATGTTTGTAATAATATCAGTGAAGGTAATGCCTCAATGTTGTTTTGGATGCATTGAGGTGTTTTCCCATTCTTTATCCCAGCAAAAGAGTCTGTCAGCATCACTCAGGCTCCCTGAGGTGTTTTTGAGGTGGGGGTGCACAATGTCAGTGAGAGAGAATTGCATTGTGGTACACTGAGTGTGACGCTTCGCCTTCACAGACAAATCAATTAGAGACAGTTCAGCACCATGGATGCTCACGGCATTTCACATCGAGAAAGAAAGGGTGACAGAGGAGGGAGGGAGGATGCGGAAGCTGGCCCTCCCCCAGTACATTTAATGGAAAAGAGACCTGCCAAAACTAATGCAGACAGAATGCCCAAACACTTGCAGAGTGACACTTTGTCTGTTGTTTTAGCCTGAAATTGATATTAATTTTACACAACATAACATGGTGATTAAAAGGTTATGATAACATCACTCAGTGCTTCAGAGCGCGGAGGGGTTTGTGATTTCCCAACAGTATCTAAATATTAGTTTAGAAAATAACAGCAACGATCATGTTCAATTTCAACTAGTTTAAATAATTATGGGTGCACCAAGGAAACACCTTGCAGGCTGGAACTCCAACCAGGGAATCTGTTTTTACAAAAATTGTGAAATATTTGAAAATTTTACTTGAATGCTTCTTCATCCAAAAACAAAATCAAACGGCACAACGGGTAGAGAGTAGCATCAATTCAAGTTTACAACATTGATGAATATGGAGTCCAGTGATAGCGTCGATGCCTGTGTTTGGCTTGGAAGTGTTGTGGACTATGTAAGCCCCAAGAACTACATAGAAAAAGAGTTTCAGTCTCTTTCTTGACTTGGACCGGCCAGTAATCAGCTCACTTTCTTTGGCTTTGAGATTTCATCTCTAACTTAGATATATTCACCCATTGTCTGGATGAGTCACTCCTTCAAACAATGCAAGATCAGGTCGAAAAGCTTTTTGGAGCATTTTAGATCAGGTTAAGCAAGAATTATGAATGGAGAAAACACATACCAAAAAAATGTGTCTATGAAAAATATTTACAGAACCTCGGGGAAACTGGTCCACAGACAATGGCCACATTCCCTCATATCCAAAACATTCATTAGTTTGTCCGGGCATCTGGGCTAATTTACATGGAAAAAATGATTGGAACTGTCTACCAGAATTATACTTCCATAAGGTTACATTGCCGCCTCTGCCCCCTGCCCCCCCACCACCACCACCACACACACATGTACACCTCCCCTTTGCTCTGTCTGGGCTGGAAGGTCATTGTGTGTCTGGGAAAACTACCACTACTGGGATTTCCTGACGTCATTAAAGGTCACTTGTATTCAGACCAGACACACACACACACATAGAGAAACCACTTACACATTTGTCAGACATATTTAAACAAACAGACAGGTCAAACACATCTTGCCTGTGAAATTAAAGATGTCTTTGCAGTTTTGTTGATGAATTAAAGGGCAGCATATATTAAATACTAACATGGTATAACAAAAAAACACCTCTCATCAAAATACAATCTTCATGTAGGAAGCAATGGTGGGTGGTGCAAGAACCACTGGTCCATGTATTGACTTCCACTGTGCCAATGTGCAACATAGTAAAATCTAGAACAGGCAATCAATGAACCCAAATGTAATCCTGTATTTCGACGTGCCTACCTCCAGTAAAAGCAGCCCTGATTTAGCTGATTGCAGGCAGTGGGACAGTGCCATGTCCGTTAATTAAAATAATGGCACTGTGCTAACAAGGGGTCAGATTTTAAGCAAGAGAAGGTGACTTTGGATGTCCAAAAAAACTGACCACAATTTACTGACGCTTTATTTGTGATTCTTCAAAAATATTTCATGTGTACAAGCTTAGTGCACTTCCTTGACAGTGATGTACAAAAGATGAAAACCTGACTGGTCGAGGCATTTGGCCACCCAATGACCGCCCAATGATTAGTACTGCTCCAGGTTTTTTTGCTGCCCCCATTGCCAAGCGCTTGGAGCTTATTTTGGGTCTTTGTTGTTGTACAACTCCATAGCGCCGCTATAGACTTGTCTCAAAATGCCAAGAGATAACTGGTGATATGTGAATAAAATTGAATTAAATGTTGATTGAAGATGATTAGGAATTATTCCAAAGTGGTTCAAACCCCTCATGTCTTAAAATTAAATTATATTTCTTGATTTAGTACTACATAGACCCCCACCCACCCACCGGAACACCTTTATATAAATAGGCTTTTAATCCAAAATCTTGCAAAATACTCACTTGTGGATGGAGAATAATTACCAGTAGTTTGATAAATGTGGATAATGGTACAACAGGCAGGTGACTATGCTGGTATTTTATCATCTCTTGTGATTGTAAACTTTGGTTTCAGGGTTTTGCAACATTCTTTTTTTTCTCTTAACCTTAAGTCACTGTCACATACATAGATGTATGCTCGCACAAACGATCACAGTGTCTGGGGATTATTTGAATAATTATGAATAATACATGAGTGTCTCCCCTCCCCCTGGCTCCCACTTCTGCTTCTTATTGGCTTTGGCACACCGCCACTCATTCACTGGTGTCGGCCGACCAGGCTGTCTGTCTATCTAGCTGTGGGACCGCAATACAAGATGCGCCTCCAACAATCAGACCTCATTTTGCCTCATAAAAAGAAGATCAGTGAAGACCCATGACAACAGCAATCACATTAGCAAAGCCCTTTGTTATGGAAACAGGCCAAGTTTGGGGAGAAGGGTGAAATCTGGGGGAGCATTCAATCAACCAAACCGAGATATGGTCTTTAGACTTTTGCCTGAGTCAAAATATGTTTTCTTGATGATATTTATAGTAATGTTTTTGGTTTGCAGCTGCTCTTAGTCAATATCTCGTGCGCCATGTGTATTTCTTTAGAATGTGGTTTTAGATTCTGGGTGGGATGGAAATGATTGCTTGGTTAGAAGAAAAACTATTGGTGCTCACAGTTCCATAGTTTGCTCACTCGCAACCGGGTTTCTGGCTACGATTCTTTATTCTTATTTATGCTGTGGAACCAGGATAGAAAATATTCAAGATTTTTGGGTGACTGCTACTGCTATAATGTCTCTGCTAACTCAGTTGAAGGGAATTCCAATATTCAGGTCATTTCTGCTTATGTGTGCTTTGCTTTATAGTATTTCTTCCCTAAAATAATCATGGGACTATAGTATATTAACCAATGTATGTTAAGTGGCTGTATATCTCAACATGTGACACAATATGAGGTACCTTGAATACGGATGAGTAAAGGAAGCCATGGGTGCATTAACCAAACAAATGATTTAATCGTGTCGAGATTTCATTCGAACATTTAGTTTGCTGATAGCACACAGGAACACATTTAACGTACATGTTTAACACCCAATCATATGAAATTCAAATAAAACACGACTTTCTGCCAAATGCTCAACACGACTGGAAAGATAATAATTATTCTTAACAACAAAAAGAGATATGTGTGGGTGAGTGATCACACTACCCCCTGCCAAACAAGGAGGAGGGATGAGAGGATGGCAGGAGGAAAATCAATAGTTCCTCTGTGCACATTGCCTGACATAACCTTGTCAGACCCAGGCAAGGGTACAATAGAACAGGGATGTAGAGATTGGAGCCCCTCCACAACGCACCAAATAAATTGTAGCCTCGTCTTATGTGTATGTGTTGTACTGGTCAAGCATCACAATCACTGTGTGGTTGAGGCGTTTGTGTCCATACTGGCTGTATGCTGCTAAGTTGCAACTTCACATCCTATGTCATGTATGCTATTGCACATTTTAAAGGGGTCCTTTAAAATGTCTTATTCGTGCATCCGATGTCACAAAGCAATTACACATATTTTTCTAGCATCCCATCGTGGGATTGTTGTTCATAGTATGCTGAGGCTTGACCTTCTACTTCAACAGCCTACAGCTTCCCTGGCAGCAGCTTGTGCCTTCTGGCATCAGAAAAATGTGTGGCATGAAAGGAAATCTGCAAATGGGCTACTCAAAGGTGGGGCCATGGATGACTGGAGCCTCCGCCCACCCAATACAAACTGTTTCCAAAAAAAAAAGTAAAATGCTTGTTTGGCATACGCTATAAAGCTCTAACTAGGTGCCTTTTGACTATAAAAACCTGCTGAAGTGTGGAATTAGACCCCCATAATTAAAATATTACTCTTTTGAAAATGCCTTCTCAGTGGTTGGACGCCACTGTCTGCTACAATGAGGAGACTTCGCTAGAGCTGAGGAGCATCACTCCCTCCTGGCCGTGCTTACTAATTGATAATCACCTGCACATCACTGCATGAATGCCCCATTTCTTGTGACACACACACGCAGGCGCACACACGTGCATACACACAGTGAAGCCACACAGTGGACAGTAATGTTACAGCAGACACACATGCAGGTTGCTGATGGTGCCATATGGCGGATTTGTGCCAAAACCTCCACCGAGGTGAGAGGTGAGACAGGGTCAAGACAGTGTGTGGGTGTTGAGTGTGTCATGCACGAGTGTGTATGTGGGCGTCTTGGGGATAGTAGAACACAAGCTTGTATACTCACGCATGCACATCCTCCGACTGCTTCCTTGTAGGCTTTAGAAGGCAAATCAGGTCAGCGGTGTGACCAGGGACAAGCTGCAGTCTGGTGTCTGAAGCACCGAAGCAGACATCTTCTTCCCCCTCTCTCTTTGGTACCTACAGTACCTTCTAAGAAGACATTATTATGCCAGATGATCCATCTTCTGGTTTGACAGGACCATGTAAAATACATGACGCTTGTCTTGGGTTAATGTATTGCTGTGGAAGCTGAGGAGACTAGCCTAATGACCACACAGCTTCATTATTTCAAATATTAATGCAATTTCCCTCCTATGTGTCTCCTGCACATTAGAGAGCCGTGCCTCATCCTGGCTGCACAGTTGCACGACACTCAGGAATCAGCCAATACACTGTAAATCAATCAAGCAGGTATCAGCTTGAATAGGTAAACAGCAACACAACTGATAAAAAAAAAGGTTAAAAAGCATCAACTCAAAGAAGGTTTTTGATGATACCAGGATTAGTTGAAGCTTAGCATCCACCTCCACCCCAGTGTCCAATGTGGAGAGCTGGGGCAAGAGCCTAAAGGCTTACACACTGACATACATGTTGAGCGAATGAGGTGTGTATCGCGTGTTGATTTTCAATTAGACAGCCCTGTTAACAGATTAGACCATCCAAACCAGGTGCGTGAGAAGCAATATATTTGTTATATTTAATTATTTTGCAGATTCTCTGATCCAAAGTGACTTCTTAAGTAAAGTACAACACACAATCATTGAAAGAGCAGACCCTGGGGTAAGCTCTGAAACTACTAAATCTTTACAACAAGACGAGAAGACAAAGTTATTTGTGAGGACACTTTTGGCCAAGGAGGGTCACTGAGTTGAAGTAAATGTGGGCAATCTCAGAAGTCAGTCTGTAGGGATGCATTCATGACCTGAATTGGATTTTGAGTTGCCAGCTCAGTGACCCTTGCCCTTTAAGGGTGATAAAGAACACAGCTCCACCGCCACATACTTTAGTATCTATAAGGGCTTCATTGTGCACCCTTGACTCTGACAGTCAAAGTGAGAAATAAAAGATGGACAGCACAATGAAAACATCGTAATTTATCTTTAAAATAACCCCAAAATGTCCAGGAAAATACGGAAGAAAACGTGAAGATAATATTTTTTTCTCCCAGAGTCTCACACGATTTACCTGTTTATCAGTCCACGTGTTGCTTTTTGTGCATTAATCCACTCGACAGAGGCATTTCCTCCAGGTAAACATACAGTAAAATGACGGCTCAGAGATCTTGAGAACTTTATTCTTGGAATTACATTGAGAGTTCATTTGCATACGGACAAGGCCGTCGCCAGGAACTGTCAGCTCAGAAGCCTTGATCGGCGTGCAAACACAAGACGAGGCGTGGATGGTGTAATGTGCATTGTTTTTATACTGAATTACCTAAAGTCTGGATGGGTGGAGCTTGTGAACAGTTTTTGTGGTGAAAAATTAGATTGGAGTGACCAACAATGAAACACAGAATTTTGTTGGGGGGGGGGGGGGGATGCAATCTTGTAATCTTGCAATCTTGGTCCAGCAGCACTAAACATGCACTGCTGCTTTGCAGTTTGCCACAATAATGGTCCCAACAAATGTTATTTCATTAAATGGCTGACAGTAAAAACCCAACTCAACATTACAACACCAATATTATAGACAGCTGGCTAAAGCTCAATGTTTTTTGTCTGTGAAAACTTAAAGCTCTACGAGGTATTAATGTGGCAAAGAAGCTTACCAAGCACTCACCCCCAAACATGTATGCAATCATTTCCGTATAAATGATACTTCAGCTCAGAATGCAGCACTGGCAGACATTAGAAGGGATACTGCCCCCAGCGATTTCTGTAGTGTACTGCAGTGCACATTTCCATATATAATCAATAATGGATGCAGCTCAATTGTCTTTCTTCTACACCTCGTTGTTCCCTCAGTCTCCTCCTCGTCACCTCTCTTCCTTCCTTTCCTCCATTCTGCACATCTCACTCACGTGACCTTCTGCCATTTTTTCCCCACATTTCCTCTTTATTCCACCCGAGATTCAATGCTGCACATACATAAATCCACACCCTCAAACTGAAACACACAAATGCACATTGTCATATGCACTCAAGAACACACACACACACACACACACACACACACACACACACACACACACAAACACACACATACACACACACACACACACACACACACTATCCTCTTGGTGTGGTCAGGCAACATGGGCTGACCTTTTCACCAATTCCCGTTATTAGAGAAACTGACATTCAAACCTCCCCAGCCCCCAGGACACTGAGACCACTTCTGACCCCCACCAAACAAACCCCCTTTCAAACACACCATTTCTGTCCCAGCACCTAAACACTGCACTCTTCATCCATCCACCCATCCATCCATCGCCGAAGGATGAAATACCTTTCTTGTTAATATATTAATTGCCGTGGAAAACACCTTCAAAGGTGCTGATTTGGAACCCATGAGGAATTTGATTTTTCTTTTTCACTGTAGATATTTCCTCACAAAGTGTGATCTTCGAGAATAACTGCATCCATACACACTGCAATGGATGAGACCAGGTCAAACAGAAGCCAACATTAGCTTAATATATTCAATGTAGAGAAGACAGTTGAGCACTGAATCCACATTGACCTTTGAAAATATCTGGACACAGAGGAAGAAAATATCCACGTTGGGTAGTGTCACCTCCTGACCTGCTGATCTGGAGGGGTCAAATGCACTTGAGATGTCTGTTAGGACGAAGCATTAAACAGATTTGAAATCTCTGAAGACAGGCTACTGTAAAGCTAAAGAGTACAACAACAAAAACAAAGATGATCCCACAAACTTCGCTTCATGTGTCCCAATTATGGGATGACATCGCTATGATTCTAGTCTGCTTCCTTACAATCTCTGTACGTTGGCTTGGACCAGTCGTCTATTAACCACCTTCAGCTCATCCAGAATGCTGCTGCTTGACTCCTCTCGGGCAAGAAAAAGCACGACCACATCACACCAGTTTTGGCGTCCCTTCACTGGCTCCCAGTCCGCTTTCACATTGATTTTAAACTCCTCTTCTTGCCTCTCTGTACCGGTCTGAGCTCCTGCATCACCACTCCCCAACTGGAGCCCTAATGTCCTCTGGCCGGTTGCTTTTGGAAGTCCCCAAAACCAGACTGAAGTCGAGAGGTGACAGGGCTTTGCGGCAGCTACCCCTAGACTGTGGAACTGTCTCCCTGTCTGCATTACAACCTCCCAGACCCCGGAGACTTTTAAATCCTCTCTAATTTGACTGTTTATTTTGTTTTCATTGCAATCTATTTGTTTATTTACTTAATTTTTTATGTATTCTATGTACAGCACTTTGATCGACTAGTTGACTTGAGGTGTTGTTACCGAAAAGTAGTATCAAGAAGCACTGTCTTTATTCCCGGTTGCTGAAACGTTTCTGTGTGTACTCAGCAGAAAATACAGGAGGGTGCATTTAATCTGGTTGGAGTTTTGTTTTCTGTCAGGATGGTCTTGAGGGCAGATCAATTTAAAATAGTGAAAAGGAGCATTTGCTTACATTGGCCATGGGCGAGGCACAGTGTGTGTGTCAGCCTGCCGCTCACCCATAAAGACAGCGTCTTACGAAGCAGATGTACACCTTTATTCAACTCTTACTTGAAGGGTGAGGTGATGTAAGTGGTCACATTTAGTTTTATTCTCATTTCTTCCTTTACGAGATACGACAGAGGAAAAAATATCCACTTTATTCTCATTTAATTATCATTATTGCTGAACTCATTAGCGTTGGGATAAACACCTAACAAGATTTATGGTCGTGTGTTGTTTGAAGTTTTGGAGTTTTGGAAACTCACCAAATTTCTCAAGCTACAGTATCAACAATCGTGATTACAGTGAAGTTTGCAATGTCATTGAGATTTCATCCTGTGTTTTTTCACTTGTCAAACTTTTCAGTAGCCGTTGTTTTCAAAGCCTTTGCATTTGTGAAAGCCTGCCAACATTTGGGTTTGCAGTCTATCTTCATATGGGAGAAGGACCTTGATAACTTTTATGGCGACAAAACGATCAAAACATGTAGATTTCTGCATTACAGCAGAACACACACAATGCTGCTCATTGTTAAAGTGCATAGAGACAATTGTTTGTTATACATTGTCTCTTTATAAATAAATTATGAAATGAATGATTTTCCCTTTTACCATTATTGTACAAATAAGGTTTGCTGGCAATATTTATGAGTTGCTAAAGCTTTTTCTCTCCTTGACACAAGCCAATCTTGGACATAATATGAAGGAATACGCTTATCTTCAGCTAGTATGAAGAATGAACTGATTTGATTCAATGATCATTGGGGCCTGACTCGCTATCACATTATGAAGCAGGAAATCCACCCAAGCATACATTAATCAGTGTTATAAGGTATATTGATACACTAACTACTTTTGTTTGGTCAATTAGTGTGTGCACCAATGCTGACAGACAGGCAGAGCTGACCTGCAATAATTCTGCACATCAGGGATGTTTATTTGGGAGAGTTTTAACAAGTCACATAACAGGGATCCAACTGATGGGCCTTTTGCTTTGGGGAGATAAAATTTGATTTTGCTTCTACTGGTGGTTGCCTTCCATCTGCTGATTAAACACTGTGGGCCACAGTTTACTCCACTGAGATTTAGAGTTGCATTCATGGTTTCTTTCTCATTTTCAGCATTAAGGGAATAAAAACAAGTGGCTACCCAAACATTCTCATTTTTAAAGCCGGGCAGGCAAATGGCACAAATATAGTAATGGAACTAAGCATGTAACCGTGTACTTATTTGTCCATTACTTAACCACAAACAGTAATTGGCCATTACAATACAGTCACTTAGGTCTTATATAAAATGGGCCATACTGATTAGTGTTATTACAGTGCAATGAGTTCCGTGCCGAGTTTACTGGCACTGGCCTCCACTCATTTCCAG
>CAESWR010000212.1:254710-271259 GCA_903171835.1 Mullus surmuletus | reverse complement strand
GTGTGTGTGTGTGTGTGTGTGTGTGTGCCTTGTAGTTGGCTTGAAGACACGAAAGAGGGTCACAGAAAAAGGCACACATTTGTTCCAGACATAACATCCGAACACATGCATATAATGTCCCCTAACCCATGTGTTTGCACCTCTCCCGCGCTCACGTGCACTCAGAACTCAGAACATATTGAGTCTAAGCAGCGTCCTATCCTATCTTTCTCTCTCTCTCTTTCTCTCTCTCTCTCTCACACATACATGCACATGCACACACACTTTTTCAGCAAAGGTGACCCAACCCCCTTATCTGTGTAGCTGCAATTAACCTTCATAACCCTTGTGAGTGTGTCTGTTCTTGTGCTGGAGAGTCCTGAACTCAGTTACACAAGTCAGGCATAACTCTCCAGGGCATGTTGTCACACACACACATGCGCGCGCACACACACGCAAGCCAATGGACACAGCAATATACACACGCGCACATATCCTCACACATGCGCACTGGTAATCCATGTCTTTCCTGGACATCATTTTATCCAGCTCAGGCCAGAGGGATTTTCCATCGAGCCAGCCGGGCCACTGGGCCTCTGGGGTCAGAGGTCAGAGAGAGGCCCTCCATGACCCCGGAGGATCCAAGCGCAGAATCAGCCTGGCAGCACTCCTCATCGGGTAAGCGCAGAGTCAGGGAGGATGATATAACAAAGATCATCTTGTACAGTGCAGGACTAACACGTATTTTTTTTATCATTCAGCCATGACATAAGATGATCGTGAAATAATAAGTTGTCGCTCCATGTTTGGTGTCACTTTTACAGAAGAATCATAACACACACACACACACACACACACACACACACACACACCTCTGCTGCCCACCACCAGGGACACGTGCAATTAAGGCTAATTGGTTAACTGGACTGCTTATTTTGCACGTTAAGCTAAGCTATATTATTGTAGATATTGTTTTACAATAGAGTTTCTTTGAGTCTTTGAATGATTTTTTATCAAGGGGTTTATTATCATAAGTCTAATGTAACTAGAAGTAGTCAATGCACTCTCTGTGGCTTTTGATGATCTACACATGTGAAACTCACACACCAAGTGCGTTCACGTTTGACACATGTTGCTCCACTGCTCCGCTTACCCTCCCCCACTGCCCCATTGATTCATTCTTTCATTCATTCAGCTCGCTCTGACAATGAATTTGAACTTGGGGTGGGGGGGAAAGAATGAAAAGGGAAGAAAGGGGGAGGGTCGGCGCTTCATTTTTACCCCCTAAGTCTAGTGTTTGACCTTTTGACCCTGCAAGGGGGCAGACAGTCCTCCCCTTCCCCTGCTCACTCAACTCGTCACGTTCTTTGTTACAAAGTCCTCCATCTATTCTGTTTTGCAGGCATTTCTGTGGACATTAGAGGGGCGGACTTCGAAAAAGCAGGTAAACAGATTCAGGCATGAAACTCAGCACCTGCCTTTGCTGTTTGATTAGTCTTTTCAACACCTCGCACTGAACAAGCAGCACTGATGTTCTATCAATAGACTTTAACCTCTTGTCCCTGAGTTAAGCTGTGTATGTGTGTGAGGTGGGGATTGTATAACTCCTTCATTTACAAATCACTCAAATGCTTATTGATACGACATCATTTGGAAATGAATCAATGAGAAAACAGGTATAAGATTCATCAAGAAAAGAAATCCTGAAAATTGTTCCAAAGATGAAAAACAAGATTAAGGAAGTTCTCGGTCTGAATCACATTGTCACACTGTGACATAACATCTGCGAGGTCTGAAAGACATTGGAGTGATACACACATGAACACTGACCTGTTGACCTCTGGCAAGTCCTACTGTAAGAACCACACACACACACACACACACACACACACTGCAAATCGGTTGGTTTTTAAAGGATTAGCCGTAATAGCTTGAACTGGTGAAATCCACTGGTGGTCAGTGTTTTAGCAGCACAGCTTAGTCGCCTCTGTCCTGTGATGGTAAAAGCTTCAGCTGTTCATCATACCTGTGTCGTGTTTGTCAGTCAAAGTATTTGAGGATCCAGCGGCGAACAAATGTTACTGAACTACAACCGGATCAAAGGATGCTTGACGTGCATTCTGCTCTGACAGCGTGTAATCTAGAGCTGTGGTGGTAAAAAGCCAAAAGCAACCATGTTTACAACAAAAAGGAAGAAGTTTTTCAGAATAACTTGAAGACTACACTCAAGTAGAATTTTGAATATTTTTAAAGTTTCGTGATTTTACAGGTTGATAGTTTGAATTTGATCGAGTTTTGTGGTTTGGTCCGAGTACTGAACTCATGGAGTTAACACATGATAATTGATATTTAGTCCCGTCTGTCAATAAGAAGGATTCAAGGATTCAAGGAAACTTTATAGTCATTCCAACATATGCTTGCACATGAGGTGGCATGAAATTAGGCACTGAGGCCTTAGAACAACAGCATTAAAACAACAGTGTAAAAGTACAGAAAGAAGATTTTTTTGAAAAGAAAAGAAAAAAAACACAATATCTACATCAAATATAGTTAACTTGAGAGGCTTCAAAACAAGAATTTCAAGCTGATTTGCCAGTGAAAGGTTTGGAAAATTTGGATGACTGATTGTTAATATCTAATATTGAAAAATAACCTTTTTCTTATATTGCTATGGTATTTGGTGATACTTTGGTAATGTTTACAACACATAATCAACCTGATGACAGACTTTAGCACGTTGTCCTGTCAGGGCACAGAGTGTGCTGCGGTCAGAGGCAGTCGATGCCAATACATAAATTCTTTACTGTCTTTAATTGCATTTTTTACATGTCTGACTAGCCTTGTGGCCATTACACCTGCTAAGTAATGTTCAGAGATCGTCCATTACAGTAAGAGGCATTTACTTTGCAGCCAGTTCAGCGGTCAGCGCGTTTTAAAGCGCTCAATACGTGTAGAAGTAGCTACTTCTCTGTATGGCCGGAGGACGCTGGAGCAGATAAAATGCACTTCTGCGGCATTGCACACTATGAACACCTCAGATAACCAGCCAAAGTACACTCAAATGAAAGAAAGACAAACACACACACACACACACACACACACACACACACACACGCCTACACACACACACACACACACACACAACCATACATTCCTTTCCTCTATCTAGATTCTTTTGGAACACTGTTGCGCCAAGGCCATCCAGTGACAAAAGCAGTGTGAAAACATGCTTTCTCAAGTCTTTGGAGAATCTCTTATTGTTAAACCCCACAGACCAAAGACAAATCCATGGGAGTTTATGGGGGACAGCAGGTCATGGTTGTATAGATTTTATAACGGTGACAAATGCATTATGCTTTTCACATAAACCAGCACAAGAGAGCCCCAGTAAAGCAGAAAAGGCCTGAATGCTTCACGGGTTTATAACACAATGAATTTATCACAGAATGAGAGAACGAGAGGGGAAATAGAGGGAGAAACAGGGAGCAGAGGTGAAAAAAATATGGTGCTGATTTGTTTTACTTGCCCGGGCGGTGCTGCCGGTGGCCAGTCGCATTGTTTAACGAGGACGGGAGAGGAAACTGCTGCCACTTGTGGGTCCTGAGGTGGGAAATAAAGTCATACGCCACGTCAATGTCCAACATACCTGAACCTCAAAGCTGGCGGCTCGCAGTGTTTCCCTCTGGAGTTTGTAATAGGAAGATTAAGAGTCTATTCCCTGAGAGCCCTGCTTCATGGCGAAACGGAAAAACAAATTCAAACCTGGAGGTCGATCGGCCTCTTCTTTCTGTGCTGAAAACAAAAAGACAACCTGAAGGCGAAAAGGCAGGGCATCGTTTTCAAGAAATAAAATCAATCCTTCTCAAATTATAGCAACACAGTGCACACTCCTGTTTGTGTAGTAGGCTAAATTCAATGTGAATAATTCAATTGTTAATTGCCTTTCCTTTAAGAAACCTGCCAACTAAATTCCATCCCAAATGACACTGGGAATGTTAATTTGGAGTTTTCTTGGTCTATGCTCTTAAATATTGAGGACACAGGAGGGGGGGGGGGCTGAGACACCTCTATGGTCATATACTGTACTGTGTATGAGTGCGCATGTGTGTGTGCACAGTAAATAGTTATTATCAGCAGAAGATAATGTACTGCACTTAGAGGAGTGAGGTGCATAGTACACACACACACACAACCACACACACACATGTACTGAAACTCGCTGGGCTTCCACGGCACAAGCATGTACGATGATGAAACAGTTTCAGGCAATTCATAAGTTTTGGATACTTTTGCATGCACACCTGCTCAAGCCTTCTCACTCTGACAATGACAGCTTTCTCTTTCACACACACACACACTCACACACACACACACACACACACTCACACACGCATACAAAAAGTTGTAAAGTACATATAGTACAGGGCCAAAGGCTACTACTGCATACTTTGAGGTTGGTGCAGAGTTCACTGGGTTGAGGAAACAAAGAGTGAAACTGAGGCCTTATTAGTGAAAGTGTTTGAGGGAAAACACCCCAACTGACTTTCTGGAGTAGAAATGTACCTTAACATGAGACAGGACACTGCAGGTACAAGGATGTTGTGTTGGGGGCATGAAAAGCATCAAACACTTGACAGAAGTTTAGACAAAGAGTGGAGATAAGGGACAAAATGCTGTTACTTTCATTTTTTTTTTTATTAATTGTTTTTCGATAAAGGGACAAAATGAGTGTGTGAACAGGATAATGCAGACATCTGCCAGAAAACACAGACAGTGGTTTTCCCAATACAACTGAACAGGTACCCCAAACAAGTACAATAGAAATTAAAGAGCTTGTTTTGTCCAATGACCATTGGCCAACATTACAAAAGAAAAGAAAATTAAAATTATATTTTAACCAAAAATATAAAATAAAATAAAATCAAACCAAAAATAAGGATCCATTCCATGTCTCTGTTTTGAACAGAGCATATAGGTAATAATAAATAGTAACTCCCATTGTAAAAGATAAAGTTCAAGTACAAGTTACAACAAACAGCTCTCAGAACAGGAATAGAAAAGGCTGATAACAAAATATTCCGCATTGCCATTTACAAAAAAGTCTCAACTCAAGCAGGCTTCTCCACGTCCCCCGGGTCATTTTTAAATATGCTTTGCATATGAAAGTATACCCAATCTAAATATAAAGCACCATTTAGTATTTGGCAATGAAAAAAACTGCAAAACATTTAATTTCTTTTTAAATGTATTTATTTTGACGCTTTTTCATAATCCATGTACTGCATATGAAGTTTTTTTTTTTCTTTTCTTTTTTTTCTCTCTTCTTGATGTTGGAATGTTGTCAGGTGAGAGGGGTGAGAGAGAGAGACAGAAGCACACAACAGAACAGGCCGACGTCAGCTTGCGTTACTGCATACAAGAATGACAGCAGGGTGGGTGAGGGGATGGGGGGGGTCCGAACAAAAACAAAGAAGATATGTACAACCACCTCTGTGGACAGGAAACAGAGCGGTGGCCATCTGATGGCCTGCGACGTCTCCCAATGCCACATACTTTAGCTGCTTTTTTATTAGGTTTTTCCTTTTATCTCTTTAAACATACAAATAATTCGCACTATATTATCCTGCCAAATTAAAAAAATATACCGTGGCAGCTTGGGATTTTTTTTTCCACTACCAAAAAAAGGTATGGTAAATACCTTTCAGAGAGAACAAGCAACAGTTAAAAATACGAGCCTCAATATAAATACTATAGTGCCTACTCTAAGTGAACATTGAATTCAAATACAATTCTAGAAATACAGAAAAAGTAGACCATAAATGTGTTTAAGCATAGGAATCGACATGAGTGTGCATGTTCCTATATTTTAAGTTCTTTATTATATATTCATATATAATCTTAATCCTTTCCCCAATGCAAATTGTATTTCAACCTGAAGAGCTGTGAAGAGCCAAGGCAAAATAAAATGCAAAACCATCACAGATTTTTTTTTTTTTGTTGTTTGATTTTTTTTTCTTTTTTTTTTTCGTCATTTCATAAATACTGTGATCGGAGTCTTGAACACCACCAAGACGTTGAGAAAAAGAGAAACGACAACAAAACTTAACAGTTTCCCCTAAAAGATAGTGAAGTGTTATTTGCATTTATTTCCATATCTATAATTAAAAGGAAGATTTGTACAAAAACATATTCTAGCAATATGAGGAACAGCATTTCAGTGTCTGTTGTCACGCCGACAAGGTCTGTAGATTATTCAGACATGGGCGACAATAATGATACAATGCAGCTTCTTTAGAACCATGTGACTGCTTCGTGCTACTGTAGCCAATTGGATCCATGTTGTTACCGTGTCAGAGTTGTATTTATGTAAACCATTTCAAACATTTAAATTTACAGACCTTGTCGATGGAGTGGATTTTCAGGGGTAACAAATTGACAAATGGTCAAAGGTAACGGCGCAGGTACAGAGGTCAAGGGTTATGAGTTGCTGGCAATAGATTATGTGTCTCATCTTTTACTGCTTTTAACAACAGTGGGGCCCTTTCCCCCTCCAGCGTAAACTTGTAAACTGGGAGAAAACCGAAACAGTGCACTTCATGTCCTGTAAATAACAATCCAGCTTTTAGACTCAACCCAGGTCCCAACATTGCATCAGTGTGAGACAATGCAAGAGAGACGTCAGTGCGCTCAGCCAGAGTGACAAGTGCGATGCTCTAAAAAGCTTGAATGAAACCCAAGAAGGGAAAAGCTTTCCTCTTGGGTTGCAAAGCGACAGCAAATTAAAAAAATGTGCTCTGCATTAGCATATGCATGATTAAAATTATCGCGTTCCACTCTTTTCAAGAGTCCTGATATAGATGGACTTTTTTTTTTGCAATTCTATCGTGGTTTTTGCTGAATTTCATAGTTCATGACCCTGTTTTGATACAAATGTAGTTGAACGAGATTGCCTCTGATCCCCGTAATATGCATGTAACTTCCGGTTTGTTGTAGCTTTCTGTCTATCTAGCTTGTAATAATTTCAATGCTCTCAAATAAAGTTAGCCTCATTTCTAAGCTCATATATTACTTTATGCATTGTCCACACACTGACATATCAAAGCGGTGTTGTGGCTTGTGCTAGCAAAGATACATGACAATTGTCAGCCATGTGCTGTACCCCTCAAGTTCAGGATTGTACATAATAGATTCACTTTTATCTCAAAAGTACCCCCATACCAGAAACAAAACCACACGTAATGTAGATATACACAATACTGGTTTGTACCATGCTTGCCATGAAATCCACATATTAAAGATAGCCTATTGGACATGTAATAGGTAGCTAAATTGGGATTAACCAAGTCTTTCATGATGAGTTGTCACACTGGGACAGTCAGGTGCTTGATGCAAGGACCTTTACTGGGTGGCTTCAATCTTCTATTATTATCTGGTGTGACCCCAAACTTATACCAGATAAGATTATGGCCAATGCAGATATCAAAGGCACTCTTTCTTACTCTACCAAATGATAGTACGAATTGAAGTCTTAGCACACTTTTGTCTTTTTGAAATTTGAAGGCTGTCATCACGATTCCTTTTATTTGCCAAACCAATGCATTGTTTGTCTGTTTGTTTTTAAACCCTGCGTGAACATGGCATCTTTTAGAAAGATCAGGATAAGTGCGATTCCAGGGTTGTCAGAAGAGGGTTGAGTCAAAGACTGTTAATTGTCCATGTTACAACACAAAACTGTACATGATATGTGTCACAGAATGTATGCAGCATGGAGGTATCTTCCTTGTCTTTTCTCTTTTTGAAGAACAGAAACAAAGAAACAGAACAAGAGAAAAACAGCAACACATTTACTCAACAACTAACCAACCAGGGACAAGTTCTTTTCTTTTTTTTCTTTTGATTAGCAAAAACAGACTATGCATGCTGACTAAGTTTTAAAAATGGAAACGGAAAACTGAAAAAAGAAAATAGTACACATGTAAATTATTGCACAAGAGAAAGGCTCGAAGTTTTGCGTCAATGCAAGAGTATTGCCCCGATACAGATCATGCATTCAATGGGTAATGGAAACGGGGTGTGCTGGTGCAGAGCACATGGTCTTAAGCTTCCACCAGACTGGCGAAAGTGGAGTGTTGGGGTCGGGGCAAATCTACAAGAGAATGGGAATAAACAGGGGACTAGTGGCAGAGAGCTGCAGGGAAAATGTCCCATAGTTCAGCCTTCTACTCTGACTTTATTTCGGTACTCAAGGGACGGTCACTGTGCCATTTTTTCATGTGTTTCTCCAAGGTGCTGTAGACACTGAAGGGCATCTGACAAATTTCACACTTGTACACGTCTTTGCCCACCTGACCGTGGGTCTTCATGTGGCGAGTAAGTTTAGAGCTCTGAGCACAGGCGTAATTGCACAGCTCACATTTGTACGGTCTCTCCCCCGTGTGGCTGCGCCGGTGCACTGTCAGGTTACTACAGTTCTTGAACACCTTGCCACAATACTCACAAGTATCACTCCTGCGGCCGTCCTTGGAACTGGGCCGTCCAGGACCTCCAAGGTGCGGTGTACTGCCTCCACTGCCTGTACCGCTGCGACCCGACATCCCACCGTCCAATTCCCCCGGAGGGGTCGAGAAACGGAGGCTGCCGTTCTCTGACGAATGCTCGGACGAAGAGGCAAAGGGCGATTGTCTGGAATCTCCAAAGTTCAGAAAAGGGTCCTTGAGTTGTCGGGAGGCGGCATAGCCAGCAAGCCACTGGGAGTACACGTTTTCCGTGTTTGGGATTGTGGGAGTTGGCAGGTCGAATTCTTTTTCCAGCTTGATGCGTTTGGAAAAAGGACTGATAGGGCTGGGGCTACCTAAAAGCAGTTTCTTTGAGAGGCAGACAGAGGCGGATTCATTCGGGGACGCCCCCCGTCCGTTGACGGTGGAGACTGAGCACTCCTCCCCGCGATCCGTTTCCAGCACCGAGTTGCCATCACACATCTCACGATTGTGGTGATGGTCTCGATTGAGGTGGTGGTGCAGGTGGTTCTCCTGGGTCATTGCATTTCGTTTGTGTGCGCTGAGGGCTTCGCTGAAGTGCTGCATGCTAGCTGCTAGGCCCATCCCCTGCATTACCTCTGGGAGCGAGCGCGGCATGGTCACCTCGTCAGTCACCCCCCCCAACCGGCTTACGATACCTCTGTTGTTTTCATGCTGACGCGCCGCTTCAAGGTTCAAGCCAAAGTGATAGCTGTTGTTTCTTCTAGCTGCCCTCTCTCCGTTCTGTTCTTCCTCCTCCTCTCCCTCTTCTTCTTCTTCCTCCTCCTCCTCTTCTTCCTCTTCTTCCTCCTCTTCCTCCTCCTCTTCCTCCTCCTCCTCCTCTCCATTCTCATGCAGCATTCGGTTGTTTTCATTTTTCAACTTTGCGACCACTGACTTGAGGGCGTTGCTCGCGCTGCCCAGGTGCTCACTGGTGCCAGGTTCTGGAGAGGAAGCAGTTGAAAGCCCGTCTTCTGACTTGCCTGTATTTGGCGAAGAAGATTTGTGCATGTGTGTCTTCATGTGGCGCTTAAGTTTACTCGCCTGCGTACAAGCGTGATCACACAAATGACATTTGTACGGCTTTTCTCCTGTGTGGCTGCGTCGGTGCACAATGAGATTACTCTGAAACTTGAAGGCTTTGCCGCAAAACTCACAACACTTTGTTTTCAAGGGGGTGGTAGAGGAGGGCGTTGCCCCGGCAGAGGGGAGCGGGGTAGTAGGAGTAGTTTGAGAGCCCACCGGCGACTGCATGGAACCAGGAAGAGGCGGTGGGGTTGCGAGATACGGAGGTTTGCTGGCCCCGGCACCTCCTGGCCCTCCACTTCCTCCTCCGGTCTGGAATGGCTGGAGCAAGCGCTGCATAGGGCTAGGCCTGCTGGGGGATAGTGGGGGAGTGGACCCTGAGGTGTTGCCTGCCAACTCCCGTAGCCGCCGTGAAAAGTCCATTGTTGGAGGGGGGTCTAGTGGCAGAGGAGGATTGAGGCGCAGCACCCTGTCAAAGGCACTAGGGTGGTGGGCTGCCAGCGCCAGCTCCTCTGGGCTCAGATGGTGGGGGTCCAGGTGGTTCCTCGGAGGGGGGCTGAAGAGGGGCGGCGTGGGAGGAAACCGCTGATGATTTCCCCCACCAGGAGGGCCACCAGGGCCAAGTCCCCCCCCTACTCCAACACTGTCCCTTCCACCTGAGCCCGACCCAGGGATGCGGAGTAGGTTGAAGGGGCTTGCATCGGGAGGCAGATGGAGACCGTGCAGGGGAGGCTGAGAGGGGCAGTCTGCACCACCACCCATGGAAGAAGGCCCACCCATGCGTGGCGTGAGAGGGCTGCCGTGTTCACTTTCAAGGTAGATGCGGAAGCCGTGAGTGTTCTGGGCATGCTGCAGCAAGAACCAGGCGCTGCCATACGACTGCTTGCATGTAGTGCAGGTGTAGGTTGTTGGCTCCTCCTTACCTGTTATAACACAGAGAGAAAAGAACTGGGTTAGGGGGCATCGGCAAGATAAAGAAAAGACTTTCAGTGTTACTGTACGGTTCTTTTTGAAGCATTAATAAAGTCATTGCAAATAAACAGTACTGCCTTGAGAATAACATCCATGAAGGACAACTCTACCACTTGGCTGAACCAGACCTTTACTGGAACCTAAGGCCTCACTGTTCCAGCTTTTAAGAGTGGTCGGCACATGGTGTTGAGGGCTTTGCAAGTACAACAGTACCTCTTATTGAGGTCATGCCCCACATGAGTAACATGTGAGAAGTAGTGTGTGTGTCTGTGTGTGCGTACATTTGTTCTTCTCTCAGCCTGCTCTGGGACATAATTTCTCCCTTCAGACTGACTGTGAGTCCTCCATTGTCAGTGGGAGAACAAAGAACCAAGGGGATCCCAGTGGACTACCACTTCCCACTGATCTACCAAAACAGAGGCACGCTGACAAACACACACTGGAGAGCCAGCAGAGACAAATCCTTTGGACCTGCTATAATGTCTTCCATATTTTTTGCAGCAACTATAATCACTTTTTAAAAATTCTGTTTGATCAATTTCAAGTAAATCTCAAGACCCATACAACCAGTAAACAACCCTATACGTAAATAGTCATTAATTATTCCATGTTTGTACCAAAAGTATGACAATTTAAAGACAAATATTCCCCAAAATATTCCTCAACATAAGATTCACACATGCTTTAACACCGCAGCCTAGACAAAGAATTGCTCATGTATTGTTCATATTGTATCACATACACACACAGCAGCAGCAAAAAGCACGTCCTCGCTGCCTGAGGAAAGTCAAACAGTTGGAGAGTATGAACATTTAGGCTCAAACTGGGGAGAAAAATAACCCGTCTATTCTGCCTCAAAGCCTCTTCATCCAGCAGCGCATGAACAGTCACTTTGAGATGGCAGACAGAGCATTTAATTGCAGGCATTATATTTTCTACGGTGAAACTTAAATAGGGCATGTAACACAGACAATTATTTATTTTATTTTTTACGAATATTCTCAACTATGCACATTTGAAATATAATTGCCAACAATCGGTCGGGGGAAACAAATTTGACCGACTACTTTGACTGCCACCAAAAATATGGTGTTGCACATTATGCTGTTGCAAAAGCAGAGTTAATAAACAGGTGTCACTTAAGTAATTCCATGTTGATGTTAATGATCTCACATGGTTTGTTTTAGATAAAAAGCTAATTTTCTGCTGTGTGTCACGAGGAATAAAAAATGCATCTCATTATGTAAACAGTAATGTGGGTTGCAACAAAAAAAAAAACATGGAAATGGAATACATCACCTTATAATTACTGGCAGAACAAATAGGACAAATTAGCAGTGATAAAAGGATGCCATGGTTTACGGGAATGCTTTTATATTTCTGAAAAAACCAAAACAAAAAACACCTGCAATTTATGTATGATAGCCGTAGAGAGGAGAGGCGGTTGGAGGTTGACGTGAAACGAGAACGGTTTAAACAGATTTAACATTTATATTCACGTGGAAGATACTGAGCCATGAGGCTGAATCAGTTGTGTCCATTTCAAGCGATGGAAATGTTTTAAAGTGAGTGTGTGACACAGCAGCACAGTGTACTTTTAGACATTTGGTGGAAGATATCTTTTTCTCTGTCTCTTTGTTCTCACGCACACGCACGCACACACGCGCACACACACGTATCCCACATGACCAACGGTTTGGGAGGGCTGCTAAATTATGGATAATTAAAATCGGCACAAATTACCACTAATTGCGGCCACCTGCATCACATCTAACCTGTGAATATCATTTGCATTATCAGGACTAGGGAGACTTTGTTTTATTTATTCATTCATTTTTTTCATGTGTTGTTTTCTGGGTTTTTTCCCCTCTGCTGAGCCACAAAAATGGACACCAATAGTGTGCGCAACCCCATTGGACCACTATTGGTACAGGTTACAATTGCCCAATTAGTATTGAAAGACTGTTGAAATAACTGCAAATATGTGTTTACATCCGCCAACAAAATGACACAATAAATCACATTAACCTCTATCTGTTGTTCCTAAAATTAAAGAGTCATCTCCATTAATAAGAATTTGGGGGTTGTAAGTGAGCACGGTGATAATGTGAGCTGTTTCAGATCTTTTTGAAACATGACTGTGTTTGCTTGAACTGGTCACTCTTTGTTAGCAGCCAGAAAAGAAGTGAGGTGGGGAGGTGCGGGCTGCAGAGCACTCATTTATTCAATATTCGCAATTGCTTTTCCAAATGTGCAACTGAGCTGATGTTGATCCTGGACTCCAATAGAATTTCCAGGCAATCATGTCCAACTATGGAGAAGTGAAGTGATTCATGCATGACAATGGATGTATTGAAATGCGGAGGGGGGCCAGATGTTCGTGCTGCACTCCTCATTCATTAGCACTTGTTATTTGATGCGACGAAGCCTTCTGAGCCGGTAGATTGGCTGCAGCATGATATCGCTGAGTAAAAGAAGGCTTTATTTCAGATGGAAATGGGCAAAATATTCAGAAAACAAGACCCAGGCGGGGGAAAAAAAGTGTAACTCTTAAGCTAATATGTTCCTTTTTGACTTGTAGCTCAGACTTGTCTGCATGCTGATTGAAACTGTAAGGTTAATGGATTTTAGAGTAGGCGACCGCTCCACTCAGTCTCTCTGTAATATACTCCCATCAGCCACTTCATTAGGCAAACTCTCCACCACTCTGAGGTAGAAAAATGAAGTGAGAAAGCAGAATGGAGAAAGAGAGATGAAGACGGATCGAGTCGGGGGGGTGATGAGATGGGATAAGTAATCCTTCTGGTTTAAGTTAATATGAGAGTGACAAATATCTGCCACAACTGCTGCGCTCGTACGGACGAAGAGCGAGGGAGGTGAAGGAGGGGGACGGAGGGAGGGAAATCGTCACATTTGATTCTTTGGTTCGGGTAAATGTCAAAGCCATGCAGCTACTGGTGAGACTCTAGAGAACACACACACACACACACGCACACACACACAGATTCACAAATGTCCTAACACTCAATACCAGCCATGCTACAGTGACAAGCACAGGCATTAAGCCCTATTAAGCCAAGGGCATTGCCTGGACACTTATCTGGTGCTAGATGGGAGAGGGGGGCAGTAAGGCAGCTTGGCTCATGTTTCACGACTTTGTGTGTATGTGTGTGTGGGAGAGAGAGTGTGTGTGTCTGGTTGTGCACAGCAACTTCCCCTGACTCTCTCCATCCCTCTCAACAGACAATACGATCCGAAGACCTAAAACATTGCTGATCTTGATGTTTAACTACCTGAATGCACTCACAAATTTTGGTTTGATAAAGAGTCGAACAAAAACAGCACCGTATTTTTTGGGTAATTTTCATAATTAATTACAATTCGATTCCTGTTTTGAAGCTTCAATCCATAAACACATGGAACTTCGACACTGAGCAGGTCTTGGCCACGTTCTTTAATATTTGCATATTTACAACAAAATAACAAATCCTCCAAGAGCAACTGGGGCAAGACAAAACTCCCTTTAACAGAAGAAACCTGGAGCACAACCATCATGTCTTATGTAAACTGCTGGGGTATTTTTAGTCAAATTGATTTCCTTTATTTACCCTAATGCACCTTCACCTTGTAAGGAGAAAGTAGAAAGTAAAGAAATTCAAAGTTTCAGAGTGTGCCCCCCCACCCCCCCCCGTCCCTAAAGTATGCCTCAGCGTGTCACGCCTCTCTCTGCCTTCCTGCTTCTATGTTGTCTGAAATATATCTCTGATGCTGGAAACCTGCAGCAAATGTAAACTTTCTGCAAACATCCGCATGTGCGTCCCCGACGGCGGAGACAGGCGGCGACACACACACTCTGAAAGCCAAATCTGATTCCTCCCGCACATGCATGCTGGTCAGTTTAAAGTGTTTCAGGACCCCGAGCGGCACTTTGGGCTAATTATGAGAGCACATTTAAGACATCAGAAAATGAAGATGGCCATTTGCGCTTTCAGAATTCTCTTTGAGGAATCCACCGCAGACTGCCAGGCTACTCTGCTCTCCAGCCAGTCATTCTGTCCGGTAAATAAGCTGGATTGTCACCATTAAATCCCTCTCAGACCAGCTGGGTGGATGGGATGCCAGGTCTTGGACACCAACAAGGACAGACCCCCTGTACTACTGTTATGCTGGTATGCATCTCCACACACTCCATTTCATCACTTTCTTCACCCTCTCCAGCCTCCACCTGCATTCTTCTGCCTTCTCTTCCATCCACTGAGCTATAATATAGACCCTCCCCTTCGCGCACACACACACACACACACACACACACACACACACACAAACACCCCTTCCTCCATCCTCTTCCACTTTCTCCCCCATTCCTTCCACCCTTCAGTGGCTCTCCAGCGGTGTCCTTGGCTAGGTCCACCTCTGTGTGAGATGATAGTAATTGAGGTAATGGAACATCGCTGAAACAGGATTAGGTCGGCATACTGGGAGTGAGGGACAATGTTCCTTAATACAATTTGGGATTTCTATCTAAGCCTCGGGCTTTCAGGATCCGCTGCTTATATTTACATCTGGCCATCACTGCTCACCCTTGATCACCTCCTGGCTCACCGTGAGGGCATACACAGACGTGTCACAAGGATCTTAGCTGTGACGGAAGAAATTCTTTGATTTATCAGCATTTCTGAGATGGAACTATAGCTACGTTTACATGCAGTCAATAAGCCTTTTCTAACCAGAATATTAGCGATTTCTAGGCTGTGTGCAGCCATGTAAACACCAATAACCCGATTGAATAACCAGAATATGCTCATATTCCAGATTTTTAAAACCCGAATCTGACACAGGACGAATGCTTACAAACAAATGGATTTTTTTTATTGAGCTCTAAATAATGTTATTGTGAAAACATTTATCTAGAAAATCCCAATGCTGGTTTTGTCAGATTTCTCCTTTGTCATATATGAGCAGTCGCCTCATTCCTCCCACTGTACAGTTATACTGGAACTGATCGACTCTCCTTAAATGGAAGCTCTGTCATGACTTGATTCACTGTCACCGCCCCCCCCCACCCCCAACCCCCTCTGGTTCATCTGCCCTTCATCGTCACCCACAGTTGTGGCTTTCTGGTTTTCATGCTTAAGTTCTGGCTCATTTAGTTTACCATATCACTGTTGTCATGTGAACAGCTCGATACCCTGATTATGTCTCTTTCATGTTTCCGCTTGAGAAGTGTGTGTTCTCGTTGAAGCAGTGGAAATCCAATGGCCTTTGGGTTGTTTCTTTGCGAAACTCTTTGAAAACCTCACAAATGTATCGAGTGGAATCAGTCAAAACTTGGAGAACAGTCCCTCTACCAAGTTTTTGGACAACTGACCCGACAGTTTTTACAATACACAAAAAAGCTGGAGTGGCCTTCTATGAAACTGTCACCACATTTCTGTCCCAGTTGTGTTGCTCTTTTCACTGAAGTACTGAGCTCAACTCTGACTTTCACCGAGGTCGAGGAAGAGGGGATCTGCGCCAACGTCCTCCCCAATTATTTCCCCCGCTACACTGAGGATTTCTTGCAAACTGGACGGCGAACAATTGGAAGTGAAACGGCGGCAGCTGGTGTCCTGTCTGTTCGCGGAGGGGAGCGACACAGTCAAATGACAACACGGCTGCAATTTCGCAAAAAGGCGGCGCTTTGCTTGGAAGGAAATCAGCCTTCATTACTGGCTGAGAGTCCCCAGCTAGATCAAAGCGACTTCCCCCCAATGCAGCAGTTAGAGGAAGAGGATGCAAAGAATGGGGGAGTAATCATTAAAAGAAAGAAGGGCGGACGATATATGACCAACTAAATGACCGGACTCGCATGTCGTCTCTGCGGATTTTGGGAGGAGAAGTTGTTGCTGCCTCGGCCCGCTTCAGATATTTCTTGCAACATCTAAAAGCAACGTTTGCCTCCAACCTTCCAAAGCAGGTGAATCCAGATTGGTCAAGATCTGAATTGCTCTTTCAGTTGTGGTCAGGAAGCAGGAGTCCTGACTTTTACCTTCCAAACACCATATTCATCACCTTTC
>CAESWR010000212.1:220878-233875 GCA_903171835.1 Mullus surmuletus | reverse complement strand
AAGCAGTGATCAACAAAGGGAGAAGGAGCTGGAGAAGTGAAAAATGAAAGGAGATTCATAAAGTGCAGGTGAGGGTGCTTTGCATTAAAACACACACACAGACACACACGGCCACACACACACACACACTCACACAAAAGGCTGGCTTTCCTCCTGGCTTATTTGTTGCGGGGCAGGAGTTCAAGGAATTACAGTCTCTTTCACACTTCAATATTTATTTAACAAGAGGTGTTGTTTTTTTTCCTTTTTGTTTGTGGGTTTTTTTGTTGCTTTTTTTCTTCAGTAAGCAGGTTAAGTCGAACATTTCGGGGGAGGCAGGGAGAAAAAAAGCCGAGGTAAATGCGGCTGTTGTCAGTGATGGTGTTATTTTAAAGGCAATTTCATCATTACAGAGTTCAACCACAGCATGACTCCGCTGGACCCGACAGATCTCATTCGCCGATGATTTCATCCCAAACAAAATGGAACGGATGATTTTGACACCTAAAAACGACCTTTTTAAATTCATTTATAAATAGTACATTTTAATTTCCCCCAGTTTTACATATAAATTAAATATTACTGTGAGATAATAATACATGTTTGCACTAAAAATGCAAAAATGTGTTCGATGAATGCAGATTTTCTCCCTGTTCTCTCTCGAAACCCACCTAAAATATTTGTCGGCATTAAATGCACATGCAAGCAGCGAACCACACATGGGGGTGGGCGGGGGGTGGGTGTGGTGTAGGGTGGGGGGCTAAAAAGTACATTTTAGCGATTCCATTTTGGGTGAATAAATTATCCATTAGATTTCATCATATCTTACCGGGGCAATTACATCAAGAAAATGATAGTGGGCACAGGATCAATTATGCATGTTCTTGGCCAAAGACCAAGCACTGGGCAGAAGGAGAGGGCATGTGCACTCTCTCTCTCTCTCACACACACACACACACACACACACACACACACACACACGTGAAGAAGAGGAGGATCTCATAGATGTGGCCCATCAGTTCATCTTACTGCCTAAAAAGTTCATACGCTTAATAATTTAGCTGTGCTCTGGATACAGTTTCCCAGCTGAATATTAACAACTTTGAAGTGAGTAACAGCAGCCAGAGGTATGTTGTGTGTGTGTGTGTGTGTGTGTGTGTGTGTGTGTTTCTGCATACGTGTGTGAGTATTTGTTAGGCAGGAGGAGAAGGAGGAGGGGCAAGGGGGGGCAAATAGAGACCTCAGGAAACAGGCCTTGTGAGGTCCCGATGGAGACAACCCCTCAAAACACACACACACACACACATACACACACACGCATGCGCACACACACTCCTTCCACTGGTCCATTATACTGCCGTTCATAACGCTGCTAATTTCTGGGCAATTAAGAATTCCTTTTCATCACTATATAGGTTCACATATCTCCCTCACAGCACTTGTACACAAACTGGGAAGATGTGAGGATGGTGTGTGTGTGTGTGTGTGTGTGTGTGTGTGTGTGGGTGTGTGTGTGTGTAGGAAGAAAGAAAGGGTGGGTGAAAAGATGAAAAAACAGAGGGAGCAACAGAGACCCGGAGAAGAAAACATAAAGATTAGCGCCTGTGTAGCTGCCGCTCCCCCCATCTTTGTTTTGATCTTCTTAATTGTCCGACCTCATTATTAGATGAAAATTGATTTTATTTCATTGACTGTTTTTTTTCCTTTTTCTTTTTGTCATCCTCTCCGTCTTCCAGCATTTTCAGAACAGGCATCTTTTTCCAGCACAAAGGCAGCATCGCCGGAGTCGGTCTGGACACACACATGCAGCTACGCAAGTGTTTTACGCACAGGTGCCTATTTTCTTGTGTGTGTGCATGACCATGTGACACACACACACACACACACAAACACTAAGCTGCAGGCAGAACAATAGAATTCATTTTCCTACTGTCTTTTTTTTGTTGTTTTTTTTATGAGTTTTTCGTCCTTGTTTACAAAGAAACTCACTTAGGGAGACGAATCACTGTCTCGAAAATGGCAGGCTTAGAAGGAGTCGGCGAGAGAAAAAGAGAGGTATTTGACATCTGTTTGTTCAAGGAGAAAGAGAAAAAGGGGGGTGACACTAAAAATGAATAGGCTGACAGACACAGAGAGGGAGACGGGCATTGAGAAATCATTTTACCATGTCAACCGACCCGTACAGGAGAGAGCCAGATGGTTTGCATTGGGTATATTTTGTGTGTGTGTGTGTGTGTGTGTGTCAGTGTGTGTGTGCTCTCATGTGTATGTGTGTGTGTGCATGCGAGAGACAAGCAGTGTAATGAGGGAACAGACGAGACATCATGTAAATTAAATATGTCCAATCTCTGGCTCGTCTCTCAATCTTCGAACAATTAAAAAAAATGCAGCTTTCATTTATATTAGCCTAAAAACAACCGCGCACACACACACACACACACACACACACACACACACAGGCGCACGCATATCTCACCCAAGGCACAAATGAGAAAAAACACACACAAGCATGAAAACACCCCTTGACATGCCGGCTCCGACAACCGTAGCTGATGCGCGCTGCGAATGTGCATGGTAATAGGCCAATCAAAAATGCAAAACAATTGGCAATTACTGCGAGGACCTAATGGTCATTAGAATTTACAACTAGGTAATGAAGTAAAGTCTGCCCGCCACATGCATATTCATAAAGCTATTTGAGCTTTGAAGATTAAAGTAGCGCTTAAAATTCAAATGAGCGTCCGCAAATTATCGGGAAAAGTCAGTTGCTGCTGCTGGTGGCGATGGGGGAGTTCCTTAAACATGTGTGTGTGTGTGTGTGTGGTGTGTGTGTGTGTGTGACTTTTTTTTTTCTCAGTAAATGAAGGTGTTCCTCGACAACCAGAGAACTGCAATGTTTGTGGAAGCGCTCTGCAACGGAAAATAGCCCTTTTTTGTTTATTTCAGAAGAATCACAATATACAACCGTGCTGTTTAGAGTCGTGTGTGATTCTTTTTTTTGTTTCTTCCTCCATTATTCGCGCTAAATGCTGACTTCCGGAAGCTACACGTGACCTTTTCTCATTTAAAAGAATGTTTTCAGGGATAACTGAAAAGGGAATTTCAGAGATTTAAGAAAAGTGAGGCTTTAAGGTCTTTTCCTTCTGTTCCAGTGATGATCCTGTGGTTCTGTGTGACTGTGTGCATGTTTTATTCCCACTAAATGGAGGTGTTCCTCGACATCCAGACAATCACGATGTTTATGAAAGCCCTTTGCACCCTTATATTTATTTCAGAAGAATCACAATAACAACTGTGCTGAGTTGTGTTTGTTTTCTTTTTTCTTTTTTCTTTTTTTGTTTTTTTCTTTTTTCAGCGGTAATTTGCGGTGAATGTCGACTTCCGGATGCTACATGTGACATTTTCTCATTTGGAAAGAATGTTTTGAGGGATAAACTGAAAAGAGAATTTAAAAGAAGTGAAGCTTCAAGGTATTCTTTTCTATTGATGATCCTGTTGTTCTGTATGTGTGTGTGTGTGTGTGTGTGTCTATGTGTGTGTGTGTTGATGATGAGACGCTGTAAAGCCAGAACGATACACAACCCCCCAAAAAAACTGCCTTTGATGTCACATTATGAAGCAGGTTGGAAAATAATGGAAATGGAAGACGAAGCAGGACCGATTAATCGATGAACACGAGAACAGTTTGGTCTTCAAAGCCACTTCATCTCCCTGAGTGTGTCCCGGATGTCGCATCTGTGGGGGGAGGAACTTACTTTCGGCTCCTTGTTTATTTGTGGTGACATCATGCCAACGCTTCCTCTGACGAAGCAAACCGGGCACCTCCGGTCACATTAAGAACGCGGGTAAAAAAATGGTTTCGGTTTTTTTTTTCAAAAAAGATCATTTGCACGACACACTCGAATGTATGAGGGGGAGAAAAAAAGGTTTTTCATTCGAGGGGAACACGGCTGTAACACAGAGGAGGTGGTGGGAGTGACAAAGCGGCTGAAGCTCACAAACATTAAAGATTAGACCCCCCCACACACACACACACTCGCTTTACATGTGCTCTACTTATCCACACACACCGTTCCAGGGTGGCAGTGCACGNGTGCGTGTGTGCAGTCGTAGTAGTGGTGATTCAGCCAAATGGGGAACATGAAACCAGAGCATGGAGCCAGGACCTTCCACACACACACACACACACACACATATGCAACACAGTGGTCACACACACATTGCCAGCGCAGCTTTGGCACACACACTCGCAGGGGATGTCCTGCATACACACTGCCAGACTCTACCGCCACACACACTCTTTCATGTTTGAATGCGCAGACATGTGTGGACACACTGGAAAGGTAAGCACTGACAAAAAAATGAAATGTGTGTGCGGGCATGTGTGTGTGTGTGTGTGTGTGTGTGTGTGTGTGTCTGTAAAACTGGTCTATAATCCAGTGGCCTACATAAATAAGCGTTGTAGTTTATAAACAGTTTTATGAAGAGGCCTTCGACTGCCTTTAACATAATAAGAGAGCTGAGTAACATGTGCAACCCCTGAGTGGGCTGAGCTGCTGTGTGTGTGTGTGTGTGTGTGTGTGTGTGTGTGTGCGCGCATGTGTGAGTGCGAGCACGCAGGAATAAACACACACCCAGTGAGCAGCAAGTGAGCCAAAAACAGCAGCTTTCCCTCTCGCCACGAAGGAGTAAATGTAGCGTGGATGTTGAATCGCTCGCATAAACACAAAAGAGTCAGATCAATAAACAATCTTCTATCACAGTGAGGACGCCGGCCTCACGTCACACACGTCACGCCGCCGCCGCCGCCGTAACCACTGCAAACTGGGAAATAACTGCATATTTTTTAATGCCCTCTCTTTTCCCCTGCTGTTTTCATTGTGGCGACCGCAGCGACGCGGGAGATCTTTTGTTTTCCCGCACATCTCCATCTTCGGCAGCGGACGCTGCGGCGAGCCTGCGCCGCGTTTCCCAGGGATCAGCTGTCACTCAAAGCCTGCGGGCAGCGTGACGTCTTTTCCGTGCTTTGATGTCGCCACTGTCTCTTTGGTGGCAGCGGTAGCGATCACTGCCCCTGCCCTGATCTATTTATATTAAAACGTACCACACTGAGGGGGGGAGAAGAAGAAAACAATCGGCCTCACTTCCTGGGTGAGCAGACGCTGCCTTGTGATATCAAACCATTCGGAAAAAAGTTGCCGCTGTGATGAATCTAATTTCGGCTGTAAAAAAGCTGACCGGCAAAACAACGCCTCGTTATTATTCTGCGGCGCGTCCGGTGTTCGTCCCAGGACCATCAGCATCATTAGAAGAGACTCACTGATGACCACAGGTGAGCCACACACAAACACACTCCGCTTCACACAGGAAGTGCCACCAATCTGTATACATGTTCTCTAAATTATGTAAATTAGCGTGACAGAAAAGGTTCCATCTCCTTTTTTTGCTATCCACCACCCCTGAAGTCAAAGCCCCTGCTCCATCTCGCAAAGGTCAAAGGTCACGCTCAGCAAACAAAGCTGAGAGGCTCATTTGCATATAGAGGCAGGCTCCTTTGGATAAAACACGGCGCCCGAGCCTCCGTCGTCGCCCTCTTTGGTCTCGACTGGGCGCCAAAAATGTGTGTGAGAAAAGCAGACAAGCATCTTAACATCAGGTACGTTGCTCCATGTTCTATTTCCAGCCATGCAAACTCCGCCCCTAAATCTCCGCTGTCTGTTTTTTGTTTTATTACTGTGTCCAAAATTTTGTCAGCAGGGAATTCCAACTTTCCGTTCGGATCACAGACGCGATCTGTAAAACACACGCCCACACGTTTACGCGGAGCCAGACGATAATCAGCAGTCAATATGCAGTTGTGTTTTTTTTCCTTTTTTTTTTTTTTTTTTAAGCGTTGAATCTAAAATGCGCTGCTTGTTAGCCTCGGCGGCACGTTATCAGCTTTTCCCGTCATTCTTGCTCGCTGTGCTGTCCTGCTGTTACTGACGTTTTCTGCATACTGAGAGATGTTTACATTCAGTAAGCCCCCCCCCACACACACACACACAAACCCCCGACACACTCGGGGTCTCGCTGCAAGACAGACACTGGAGTTCAAACGCCGCAATTGAGTCCACTAACTAAATCTTATGTTAGGGGAGAAAGAAAAGAGGGAGCAACAATAGATTAGTGATGGCAGGCTGTGTGTGAAATCTCTTTGTGGGCTCTCCGGGATGCGCTACAGCATGAGAAACACACTCACACACACTCACACACACACACACACACACACACCAAACATAATGTAATTGATTCAGTATCAATTGGCTGTCCCGGATTTGCATTGTTACTGTTAACGTCGCAGAGAGAGAGACTGAGAGAGACGGACGCAGGAGCCAAAAGAGAAATTGAAAAAAGAAAAAGATGAGGAGGGAGAGAATAGATGGAGGGGGAGATCTGACAGCAGGCCAGTTTTAAAAACAGACTAATGTGTATCGAGGTGGGCCACATTAGCCGCTGATGATAAGCTAATTGTTAATAGATCGCAGACTAACTACCCTCGTGTTGGGGGGGCTCAGAGCCAGCAATGACCATCACAGGAAGCTGAAAATATCTCTGCCGCCGACAAATTCCGTAATGCTTTCTTTTCTTTTTTTTTTGATTAATCAGCAAGTGCAGATAGAATCACTGTTAATTAGCAACTATTGATAGTTTAATCAGCCAATAACATCAGCGGCCAATCAGATGAGCCGCCCTGTGTTCTGGCCGCGTATCAATTTCAGCTCATTAGCACCCACATCATTGCAGATTCTCCATAGAGGGGAAGGGTTGGGAATCAATTGGCCAAACCGCACTGAACGCGTCTTCATCATCATCTTCTTCATCATCGTCATCATCGTCCACCAAGAATTCATCAGGAATTTCAATTTTCAGGACAAGATTTATTAGGATTTATAATAGGGGGAAAATAAAGCATGGGGTATGGACATTCACACACACGCGTGCACACGCACACACGCGCAAAGCCCCCTTTTGAGACATTAGCGATGCTGTTTCTGAATGAGGGGTGCCTCAGGGATTATAATCAGAATTTTCATCTCAGTCAGGGATTAATAGAATAAATGGGCAAGAGAGAGAGAGAGAGAGAGAGCACAGTGTGTGTGCGAGTGTGTGTGTGCGTGCGTGTGTGTGTGTGTGTGTGGTGTAGCTGCCTTTTTGTATTGCTGATCGGCGTTTGCTCGTACAGTGTTCTCTCCCCCTCTCCCTCTCTGCGCCGCCCTCCCTCCATCTCACACACACACACACACACACACACACAGACACACATTCGCAGGTAATGTTTCGCTCTCCTCAGGCCGCGGCTCTTTGATATGTAAATATCGGCGGTCCGGCACCTACGCTTTGTGTTCTCCTGAGCCTCGCAGCAGCCACAGCAGCTCGGCGGAGCGCTCGGACCGTCCACACACACTTGGTAGCCGGCAGACACACACACACACACACACAAACACCGCATCCATGCAGAAAAACAAGCCACATAAGCAGAGATGAAGGAAGAGATGAATGGATGCCCCTCTAGGATAAAACACCTTCCCCCGCCCTTGTTTCCCTTGGATCAAAAATATCACAATAATTACAAAAAGCTCAGAATCATGTCGTTACCGACTCCTGGCGCACTTCATTTTGCTACCTTCAAAATATCAAACTGAGACACAAAGAGTTTGTCGGGTTTTGGCGTCTAACGGAGGCCTGAGTCTTCTTTATGATGAGAGACCCTGTGGAACACCAAGCCGCCATCTATAAATAAGAAACACACACTCACATTCCACTCTCCTCCTTGTTTTGTCATTAGCTTTTGCCCAAAAATTCCAGCAGATTTTTATTTTTTTTCTGATTTACTTTTCTCACCGGCATAGTTTGCGGTCAATTAGGAGGTGTATGTGTGGTGGGGGGGGCAATAGTATGGTGGGGGAAACACTGGCTTTAATTACCAGCTATCAGAGGGGATGAGCTGCCGAAATTCAAGATTTTGTCATTTAAAAAAAAAAAGAGCAGGAAGCTGCCGACCGTTTGTCTGAAATTCCAAAGTGTGTAATAAGGTTTTTGTGTGCGTGTGTTTGTGTGTGTGTGTGTGTGTGTGTGTGTGTGTGCGTGCGTGCGTGCGTGCGTGCGTGCTTTCTCCCATTCAGCCTCACATCAACATCAGACAAGATATATAATGCTGCTGTCCTGTTTTCTCCTCCTGTCTGAGTGTACAGCTGTTCATACCAAGACGTTCCCACACACACACGCCATTGAGGCAACCAGACGCCCGTATTATGATGTAAATCGCTCTAATAACCCAGTTTAGCTGGTGAGTGTCTGTGAGAGAGAGTGTGTGTGAGTGTGTGTGTGTGTGTGTGTGTGTGCGTGTGTGCGCGCGGTGGTGGGGGGAGTGGGTGTGTGCTGAAATGTATATTCTTAGACAGAAGAAGCAGGTTTGCAATGGAAGGAGGAAAAAAGGAACACACACTTTTCCAGCAGAGATGGGTTCATCCGTCCTCCAAGATCAAATATTGTCTGTCGATCATTACACGAGAAACAGTGCAATGCTTTCAAATGCCTTACTTTGAGGGGGTCTTATTTCCATGCAGCCACACACACACACACACACACACACACACACACACACACAGGGAGAGAAACGACAACACGGATAAAAACAAAATGGAACGTTTAGGGATTCCTGAGCTGCGCTCAACAAGCAAAATGATAAAGTCTATTTCGCATGCGTGTTTTCGCCGCTCTATTTCATCCTCACCCCGTTTTTCTCTCTTTTTTTTTCTTCTCCCCCTTGCAACGGCTAATTTAGTACAGGCAGCCCGCCACTAAAAACTACTGCTAATTAAAATGCACAGGGAGGGAAAAAAATGGCACTGCAACAAATAATTAGTGGTGTTAAGACACTTTAAATAAACGACTTTCTCTCTATGAGCGATGCTATAGAAGTATGTTCCCTCTCTGTGCGTGTCCTCTGCCTCCTGCACTTGGAAATAAAAAGAGAGAGAGACAGAAGTGAAGGAATCTCACTCGTCCCACCTACGAAGTTTGCTGCCGAGGTAACGAGAAGAAGAGACGGGAGAGTGGAAACACAGAGATGGAGAGCTGTGCTGCATTTAGTCGAGTAATATGTGGCAGTGGAAGAGGGGAAACCACACCAAGCGGACACATCTGCTAGGGCCACATGAGAGAGAGGCGTGCGCACACACACAGACACACACACACACACATTTAGAACACACACGTTATGCAAGAACACACACTCTGTGCACCCAATCCCAGGAAGAGGCTGCAGCAACTCCCCAGACTTCAAGTCAGAGTCATGAATTCGAACACAGTTTTCCCCTTGAAACTGTCTCCCACATGCACACACACACACATGCCCACACACACACACACACCTTGGTCTCAGAGGCGTACAAACCCACTGACCAGTCGTTATCACACCACATGAAGGTCACCCACCGCCAGACTGTAGGATGGTCACTTTGACCTGAGCGGGCAAACTGGGAGAACACACACACTCTGCACTGCACTGGGAGGACAACTGGCAAGACTCAGGCTGATGAGATTTGGTATAATGTCTCGCACATGCACATGCACACACACACACACACACACACACACACACACACACACACTTCTTTTTACGCTGTTTGGCAAAAACAGATGTTTGGGGAGAGAGAAGGGAGCTTTTCTAAATCAAACCCGTCGATATGCTTTTGTTGTTTGCTGCAGCAGAACAGAGGCTCATTCTTATGGGCGTTGTACCTGACCCCCCCCCCCCCACACACACACACACACACACACACACACACACACTCACACACACACACACACAACACACACTCAAACACAAACCTAAAGAAGCCAATCACACAGCTGGCTTTAACGTGGCTTGCATGTGTCCCCCTCAAACTACGTGCTCAGACGACTGAAGCCCCCCTGCATCGTTTGAGTCCACGCATGCTTGACTTCACACAGCACCACATTACACACACACACACACACACACGCACACACACACACACACACACACACACAGTGCTTCAACGAAAATGAGCCTGAAAACGAGACCTTACACAGAAAACCGAACACCGACCAGGGCTGCACACACCACCATCTTGCGTTAACAATTCTACACACTGAACAATTTGACTCTTTTTCGGAGGCAAATTCCACTCCAAAGCTTCCCGTCAGCCGCCGCCGCGCAGAGCTAAGGTGTGATGCATGCTGGGATGTGTGACAGCAGGTTACCTGGGAGGGGCTCCTGTTTGGGGCAAATCCCCCGGGGCGATGTGAACCGGTCATCGTCATCGTCTGCCAGCGTGGCCTGGATGCCCACTTCCACGGGCCGGCGGCTGCGCAGGGGGCCCAGGGCGGGCGAGGGGGTGAGGGCCAGGCCTGGGGAGGGCGAGGGGGGCTTGTCCAGCCCTCGGCCCACAGCCAGGCAGGGCGGCCCGTGGCATCGCTTCCTCTTGTGCTCAATGAAGAGCAGGATGTCCGCCAGGGGGAAGGTGGCCTGGCACTGGCCGCAGGTCAGCAGGTCCTGCTCCAGCGAGGGGTGGGGGTCGTGACCCAGTCGGGCCAGCCGGGCCAGCCGGCCCACAGCCGAGCCCGGGTGGTGCCCATTGAGGCTGCCGCTCTCCTCCGAGTGCTCCGAGCAGCGCTCCGAGCAGCGCTCCGACAGCTCCTCCGACGAGACGACGGCCGTGGAGAGGGGCTCAGCTGCTGGCGGGACAGAGGAGGGGGGCACGACCACAGAGGAAGAGGACAAGAAGAAGACAAAGGAAGGGTGGGAAGAAAGAGGGAGAGCAAGTTTAAAAAAGGGAAATTAGAAGGTGATGCTTTCTCTGAGCAAAAAAAGAGAAGCAGCAGATGTTTATATTTTTGCTTTTCTCTCCTCTAATCTATATCGATGTTTTACTATTTGGAGGAAGCGATGATAAGAGACAGAAACCAAAACCTCAAACAATCTCTGTCACATTCAGGATCAGAGTTAGAAGGACAGAGCTAAGTAGAGGCTGGTGTGTGGTGCAGACAATGACGGGGGGGACGAGGGGCCTTATAATGATGGAAACGCATGTAAGGCAGCAAAAATGATTACAATGGAAAGTGATCTGCATCACACATCACAGACACCAACGGGAGGAAAATAATAACCTGAGTCGCTCGAAGCTCAAATCAGATTCCTCAAAGATAACAATTCCTTTGCCAATGAGAGGGAAATGTTGGGGAACGACGGTTAAATACAGCAATGACCAAAACGATAATATGTGGAGGAGTGTGACTTGCCTAGCCTTGTTTGTACAGGTTTTTATCCTGTAATCAGCAAAGGCAAAGCTGTCATAAACATGTCCAACATGTGTGCCGAGAAGAGGAGAGAGAGGCAGGCGGCACGGAGGAGTGTGTGTGTCGCGGAGGGGGAAGACTCTGCTTCCCTCTGCCTCGATTACATGTGCCTGCCTGACGCACGCTTCTTAGAAACCAGCCGCTCGTACGGCGGGAAATCTTCCCAAAATGAGCCATTCACCCTGATTCCTCACCCCTCCGAGGCCGGATTAACTCCTGACTACTTTTTTAAGGAGCCTTTTGTCAGAGCCGGGCAGTCCCGCAGCCGAGGGAGACGACGAGTGTGAGCGGAGCAGCCGGCCGAGAGAAAAGAGAGCGAATCCACCGTCCCTCCTTTGAAATCTTCCCGTCCAAGGTGAAGACTCTGACTCTGAGCGAGCTGCCTGACGCACGTTGACCTTCTTTACTCAGCCGCCCAATTTCACATTTTAATGAACTTAAAACCACTGAGAATCAAAAAATAGATTTTAATTTTCACCGTCTGGGCAATTGGTACAGATTTTGTCTGATAAAAGGGATATGTCGGAGAGTGTGTGTTGGAATGCAAGCGCGCGTGTGTGTGTGTGTGTTTCTATGTGACATAAAGAGGAGATAGGGGGGCTGAATGCAGACAACGTCCCCTCCAGGAAATATCATTTGAACGCCGCCATCCTGCACGACATTTGCACGCAAACTGGGACATGGAGATAAGATGATAAATTCCTGGCATGCACCAACACTACCAGTATGCTCAGCACCACGAACACACACGCCCCACCTTCCACCTCTTTGATTTAACACCAGGTCAACACAGTTACACAACAGCACTGTGGGGGGCATTTATGGGATCAAACCCCAAAAATCTCATGAAAGCTGCAAAAGCTCCTAAAGTTGTCGTGGAGAGCAAACATGCAGCGTCTGGAAGCATTTGGCGGATTTAATGGAGGGTGACAAGGGGTAGTGGGAGACCAAAGTCACTTGTACATTTATTTTTAAACAATGTATAATGTTGAATAAATGTACAAATCTCTTTTGTTTCTATTTCGAGGCCACAGCAACTCTGTGAAACAAGAGACAAGAGGAGCAGTGCTCGCAAATGAAAGCACAAAGACAAGCTCTGTCACATTTTCAACACCTTAAATAACAACAGACACACACACACACAAGCACACACACACACCGAAGACATGAATCTGCTCTGAGGAATGTCGCAAATGGAGCTTAATTCCACTTGTAATAAATGATCTGTAAACGACTTCAAATACTCAAAATCTAACAAACAACTGACTCTCTTAAATTCAATAACTTTTTTTTTAATTTCCGGAATAAAGTGTAAATTTGTGCAGTTTCATCTGGAAAATGGGATTTAGAGGAGAACTCGAGAGCACAGAGAGGTGCTTTGAGTTTCAGACATTTTTCAAACATTTCAAACAATTCGCTGCGATCGTTGTGAGGGCAGAAGGAGAGACGACGCGTGCGAATACAAGTGGGCTTTAGGGGGGAAAAAAGAACATTTTTTCTTTTTTTAAAGCTCATAATGTGCAGAATAAAAGAGCTGCCGACAAAACCCAGAAATAATCCCAAGTGTGTTTGAGAACCAGAGCGAGTCTAAATCTGGAGCCAGAATGATGTGTGTGCGGCGTGTGTGTGTGTTTGTGGAGGGGGGGGGGGG
>CAESWR010000212.1:176176-202860 GCA_903171835.1 Mullus surmuletus | reverse complement strand
GGGGGGGGGGTTGCTTTGTCTGAAATGCTGCGAAAATGGAGAGAAGAACACTCGTCGTCTGCTATTCTCAAACATTTTTGGGATTGACAAAGCTCTGCAATGCACGCGCCAGAAAAGACGGTGTTTGCAAATCCGAGAATGCATTTCCACACAGTAGACCGACAAGCCGACCCTGTTGATATGTCTACAAGAGAAGATGCTGGGGTTGATGTGTCTAGCTGTGTCTGTCTGTGTCTGGCATCTTGGTGTAGGCATCGACTCGAGCAATTTAGGAATGAAGATTTCCTTCTTTTTTTTGGGGGGGAAAGCCGAGGAGCTTGCTTAGTTTTTAAGTATTTTTCATGAAATTTGTTTTGATAGAAACACTGAAAAATATTTTTATATCTAACAGAACTGAACTGGGGGCCTTTATGCCAAAGATTAACATGCTGAAAAAAGACACAATTTAGGCCACAGGGCAGACAGGTACCAGAATAACACAGAACACTAAATCTACCTCAATATTTTATACACACAGTATTTAGAGCCACCTGGTTACCTCTTATGGTCTTAATAACTAAATAAAGGAGATTTTATAACTATGGAAGCGTGTTACTGCGGCAGAAAAAGAAGCATCGTGTTATAATGTTATTGTTAGAACAATAAATGCATCACATTTGGTGATATAAAATAATGATCTATGGCTCTGTTTCTTCTGATGCCGTGGCGGCATGTTTCCATCTAAGACAATCCAAGCTGCTCATCAGACAAATCCACCTCAGGTGACAATGCCAATATACCACAGATCCATAAATGCAAGTAAAGATAATACATCTTAATATTGAAATATATCTACAATTTTATATATTGATCTGTTACACAATGTAACACAGAGTGTTTGAATTACGGGGGAGCTAAGGGGAGCTCGGCTCCCCCGGGAGGGTTTCAAGTTCCACTGAAAGGTTTTGCTGGACGAGAATTGTCTGATGTTCATCGCCACCTGAACTCATTAGTGAGCAGTTGCTGGGACAGTTGAAAGGGGGCTGCTCTCCACACCCCCCTTGGGCAGCCTCGCCTTCACCAAGATGGCGGCTATGCAAAGGCACGTAATATCTCGAGTGAAACCTCCACATTTATAGACATCTATGGGATGGATTACTCGGCCAGTGTACTTACTTCCCCTCAGAGCTGTAGCTGTTCATGCTGCCGTCGGTGGATTCTCTGCTGGCCTGCCGGTTCATGGCCGAGCCTCCTCGCGGATACTCCACCGCCATGCCAGTCTCCACGCTCCTCTGGATGCTGCTGCTGCCAGCTTTGCCCCCTTTCTTACCTGTTGACGCCTCTGTGGCAAACACATGCAAACAGTGTCAGGACTTGTTCCTTTCACCAGCTCAGCTGCGTTATCAGCTATTATTGATCCAAAATGTATTTGGACTGCATTTGGACACAACAGGAACAGATAACCATAAAATCAAACCAGTCACTTCTTCATGTTTTGCATAAATCAAAGTCGATCCTCTTAACAAACCTGATGATGGGTATGAGATTAATGCAGGCAAGGCCATGCAATTTCTACATGGGATAGTAGGCACACACACGTGTTATCAATCACATCAACCAAGGGTTTGCAGATGCAGTGGCTTAATTAATGTGATTTGTGAGCTGTGCTCGCCCGCCATTAATGCGGACCTGGCTGCTGTGAACGAGGTGGATGCCACACAGTGACCTCATCAACACATATTGCTGCACAATATAAAGACAAATTGTTTGATATTCAACCACTCTGGAAATCCTGAGGAACTTCTTTACAGTCTGGTTCCAGGTGATGAGGTCACTGCAGTAAGATGTGGCTGGTGTAACTCCACCCATATCTTGAATGGCAAAGGGTGAAAAGAAGTAAATAAATGTAAAATAAAAATAATAGCGTGTACATCCAACCTATGCGGAGACTTTCAACTCTTGACAAAGACTGGCTTTCTGAAGGTGAGAGCTGCCTCGGACAATGAGGAGAAGACGCTGAGAGCTGGAATCACACCTGCAGCAACCAAACAAGTGGCGGTTTTTTTTCTCCTTTTTTTTTCTTATTGATGTAGCCAGGCTTGTTTCAGAGCTGAACCCACGAGGGAACACAATGGTGGCAGGGAAGCGTGGAATAAGGAAGCGTGCTGGAGACAGAGGTCAGGAAGGGCAGGAAGGTACTTGAACTACTGGCAACAACTTCTGCTGATCATCTCTCACTTGCTGCATGCTGCCATGTTATCATGTTGTCTGCCTGCTTTTGGTCTGTTTCATCCTCAGTGGTGTCTGCAAAAAGTCTGTTGTAACACTTCAGCGTCTGTCTGATGCTGCTATGTGTCAGCTAACTGTGTGTTTGTGTCTACGGCCTTTGAGTGCTGTGTCATTTCTGTCTCAAGTCCACCTGACCTAAAAACTCTCTATTGCTTTTACCTTTCTGTCTGTCCGCCGCCTTACCCGCCGCCTCTGAAATAACACACACAAAACAACAACAAACCCATAAACAGTAAAAAACAAATACAACAAAAATATTAGCACTGGTGACAATGCTAACTTTGTTCGTACTGATGTGGCTGTCTGCAGATTTCTATTAAGAGACAATGAGGTCAACATTGCCGTCCACACACTTCAGTGGTGAAATTCAATTGGAGACTCATTAGTTAGTTGTTTTATTTTCTCCCTATAAAGTATTTCTTCAACTATGCAGCAAACATATAGAGGTTATTTATAGGACTTATTTGAAATTTGAATAAAATTTCACCACCAACCCCCCTGTCGCAACCAAGGAAAAATCTCTCACTGAACTGAGATCAAAACTTGAGAGCCCTGTATGACGAGATGTGTTGAGTTTTAGAAACCAAAAAGCCTGTGGCCTAAAGCTTAATTAGTAGTAATAATAATAATAACTAGTATTCATTTACTATTGCAAAACCCGACTTACACCTGCTTTTAAAATGTGTTTTTTGTGATCAGATGGCATTCGAACACTTGCATTAACACGTGATACCAACATGGGTGTCCACACTGAAATTCCAAGCGTCTTTCCTCTCGTTTAGCTAGGATTCCTGACTATAACGTCACTTGCAGGACGCCGGGCACCTGTGAGGACACGTTATTTCTGCTGGTGTCCGGAAGCAGTTGAAGAAGACGTCTTCAACAAGAGCAGTGACATTTAGCTTGACAGTGTAGATGAAGGAGGGCGGTGCTGAGTGGTAGGACAGGATCGTCGTTGGGATCTTCACAGATGAAGATGTGCGTGGACCACCAAACTCATGACTTGTGTTTGAATATCCCTGAAAACCTTCTGAAGAGGTTCTGAAGATTTGGCCAGCTCTTGCCTATGCCTTCATGCAGTCAAACACTATCACTAAACACAAAAAAAAACAATTTTAATAGCAGGTGTACCGAAGGGTCACAGGGTTTTTGCCGTACAGCGACTCAGCCGTGAACCTTTAAGAGTTTTCCAGTGTTCCACTGCATTTTGCAAACCAGGGAAGATCGGATCAACATTGCAGCAGCCGATTTTAGATAAACCTGAGGGGACAAAATATTTTTCCAAATGATAATCTCTCCATTGTTCTTTGTAGTGGAAAGTAAAAACCGATGTACACAGAGAAGGCAAACAGTACTCCTGTGTTACTATTTGTTGTTTTTTTTAAATCATTGATCTGATTGATTCCCCACTTAAGGGCATCCCCCCCACCCACGCAGACTTGGGAAGGAAGGGTGCCAAACCTTCGTCCAAACCAGACGGACAAGAGTGGAAACAAACGGGTCAGAGCAGTCGCTACACGTCTGCTGGTACGTGATTGGTCGTTAGATTTCGACGGCCTCCAAGCACCCGACAGCGATGCTCTGCTCGCCCTCATTTCTCTTTCTACAAGTGACAAATGAAGAAATATATTGAACACAACCTATTGTTTAAAACTTTGAGAGATGCCGTCATGATAGAGGAAATCACAGAGCGGCTTTAAGAAAAAGTGAACAAAATAATCCTCTAAGCAAAAGCAGCTGCTTGGGCTCCTCAGAAAAAGGACAAACAAGAGGATACACAAGAGCTCGGCTTATGTCCTGGTGAGATCTGAAGATGGAAAGGACTGGAAGGTTTCGCCTCACAATGTAAAACAGACGAGATGCCATTAGAGGCTGCCAAACGTCTCGGTGATGCTTTTATTTATTTATGGTAATTACTCTAATGTCCTAAAGTGGCCTGTGCTGGCGTCGTTGTGCACCATTCTTATTCGGCGTCTCCCTCCCCGTGAATTCTGGGATGTCGTCTGACCTGTCTGACTGAGTTGTGAGCTACTCCGGCAGCGTCTGGACGGCAGGATGGCCACCACGCGCTGGCTGAGGCTCGAGCGTCGCTTCTTAATGCCGCTCCCCAGGCTCCCGAGTGCTGTGTCTGATTGGCTGCCGTCGGCGTGCTCCATGCCGTAGATCTCGCCGCTCACGCTGGTGCTCTTCATCATGTGGCGGCCCGTTGCACGCATGGCCCGGCTGCTCACGTGTCACAGAAAAAGTCTGATTTATTTCATCTTATGTCACAATTAGGGTTGCAAAGGGGTGGAAAATTTTGGATAATTTCAGAAAAGTTTCCTGAAAATTTCCATAGGAAGTTTAGCTTCATTTTCAGGGTTTTGTTGCTGTCAACTTACATTAATTTTTCAGAAAATGTTTGTTATTGACTTGAATGAGGTTTTCAAAAATGATCTCAGTTGAAACAACATGATGGAATACAAATTCAACTCAATTCAACATGAATCACATGTGAAAACAATTCCACCCACATTTGATCATCATCAATCACTACTTCACTAAGCTACAGCGTTTCCATGAAGAACCCATTTCTGTATTTGGATATGTCTTGGCTATTGTAAATACCTCAACCTTCTTTTATTTTTTTTTACCATGAATGCTTTTTGCTGTTCTGTGAAACAAACCATTAAAGTGTCATTTATAAATCAGGCATATTTCCATATATGTTTGCCTATGACTAATATTTATGCCTATATCATGACAGTTTGATTCAGTTATGGAAAGTTCCCCCAAATACATATATAATATTTATACATGTATATGTATATTGCTGAAAATTCCTGTCAATTTTTGAAATTTACAATGGAAAGTTTCCAAATTTGAAATGTTGTAACCCTAGTCACAGTATAATGACAACAGTAAAATAAACAGCACTTTGAGAGCTATTAAATTATGTTTGCACCTGAAGCGTCCACGGGGTCTCTCTGACTGGATGGACATGTAGCTGGTGCTACTGATGCGAGAGGCACTGCTGGTTCGAGAGATGGCTGACTCGTTGCTGACATCACTGTCTGAGGACTTATGGGAAACGTTCTCACTGCTCGTCCTCTGGTCCTTGTAGAGCTGAAGGAAACAAACGTCATAAAAATCAACTGACATCAAAAACCGCCTCAGAAAACGTCAAAAAACGTGATTCTCACATGGCTACAAACACCAACATGAGACATTGGGTCTTTTCTAATTCCCTATTTGCTGCCTCCTTGTCTCCTCACTCCTCGATACTTTGGTTCGTGAAATTGATCTCAGTGCATTGAGGATTGAGAAGGCTTGCTGAAGGCGCTATGATATAGATTAAAAAAACGGACAGCTGTGACTTGTCGTATTTGATTGATGTCCCTTTAAAACAATGCACTTCTTGCAGGCGGGGCCAAGACATAAGGAGAGGAGTCAAGGAAAGGGATTAAGGTTTACAAATTGGGAATTCGGTTGGGCCGACTGTGACACCTTCTAATACCAGAAGAAATTTTGTTTTTTACGTTGCAAACGAACATATATGTTTGCAAAAAACTGTAATATACCAAAGTGCTGGTGTGTACACTTGTAGTATCATTTGTCACATTAATACACAGTTAAGCCTCACTAGTTGCATTCACCTGGAGGTAGCTATTCTCTTCTTAAGAACATGGTACAGTCCGGTACAGTCTTTATTTTTCTGTATTACAGAAGATACAATCTGCTTTGGACCTCTGACGTGGTGGGATTTGAAGCCTTCAAAGAGCTGGAACATCTGGTTCCTGCTTCCTTGACTGCCTTTGCTGACTGTGTGAGACGCAGCCGTCATTAACGTGAGACAAACATCTGCTGAGACATTTATGTTGACTCAGTCATTGGGCAATATCAGTACAGTAAAATGAGATGTCTTTTCATAGAGAGAGAGCTAATGGAATCATCAAACAAGGCCATTCGATAAGGCCAAGATGTCAGCCAGATAGCTGTTGTTATATATTTCTGAGGTGTTTGGTGCATTGTTGGCTGTCTGCCCATTTGGAGGTGATTCATTTATCTGAGTGGCCTTCATGATTATAAAACATGAGATATTTTTAAACGCTATGAATGCAGTTGTCACTCAGAATTACAGCTATGGCCGTTACGTCTCATGCTCTCTGCCTTGTACCCAAAACTCCTCAATGGCTATGCAGTCAAATAAGCCTTTTTTATCAGGAATATTAGCAATAACTCGGTTGCGCGCGGCCATGTACACACAAATAAATCATTTGTGTTCTGCGCATGTTCTATTAGCAAGGAATCTTGGTCTTTTGAGTACAGGACATACAAATCACTTCATAAGTGTGATAAAAGACACAAACATCATGGCATTTGTAGACGGTAGAAAAAAACAGGATAGCCAGATCCACAAAAAGGTGAGCGTAAAGTCACGCCAAGCAGGGTTCGTATGACACGTTCTCCGTGCGTCACTGGTTTGATCAGGATATCCCAATTGAATTACAATGATCATGTGTGCAGGAATAACGCTGTTTGCTCACGTATGTAAACAGGTTATTCCCAATGTTTCAGTAACCAGAATTTGTAATGGAGAGGTTAACCCGAAAATTGACTGAGGTAGACGTAGTGATTGGTTGTCAGGCTCCAAGAGAGCAGAAGGGGCGTACCTCCCGTTTGTTCTTCAGGGCTCTATCCAGGTCCTGTTGGCTGGAGGTGTTGGCAGCCGACACCCGGTTGGAATGAACCCTCATCTGGAGCTGCCGAACACGCTCCTCTGCTACCAGGGCTGTGTCCAAACGTACAAGGAAGTCGGTTAACTTCGAGACACTCAAACAACAGGAAGTAGTCAAAGACACGTGCACGCATCCATCAGTGGGCCGCACCTTGCTCTACAGTGTTGCTCTTGGGAGGAAGTTGAGGGAGCTGCCTCACCCTGCGGGCTGAGGAGGACGGGACCGAGGAGGAAAGGGACGTACCACCCTGGAGGTTGCCCCTTGGAGGCAGACTGAGAAGGAGAAGGAGAAGGTAGAGAAAAACCAAGAGAATGAACAGAAAATGAGGATGAAAAGGAGTAAAAGGAGAAAAAAAAGAATTTGCTTCAGAATGTGAGTTGGGGGTCGAGCTGCAGCACCATCTCTTACTGGTTGGCATGAAGAAACACACACATCAGCTGTTCACTTTCACCAGTTGAACCTGCTGTCATTTAATATTTCTCATATAGATCCATATTTTTTATTTATTCATTTTTAAAGAACGCAGGTGACAGAATGCGGCTATAAAAAGAGTCAATTAGTGGAAAAGCAGAGTATGGTGAGAAAGCGGTGGCAACATATTCACAAAGAGAAGCAAAGTGAAGCTGGTTCGGAGGTTGACAGTGAGGGACCCTGTTGCCAAGAAGAGCAGCAAATAAAGATTAGGTCCGTGGAAAAAACACACAGAAGATGTCGTCCTAGAAAGCCTTCAAGCACACACCTCACCATGTCTGCATGACACTCACCAGCTACCACTGAGGGAAACCAGAACAAACCCAAATACACCAGATGGGATTCAAACACTGAGCACAATATGTCCGTTTCCACACCCACTCAGATGACACACTGATAAACAATGAGATTCTTGACTGCACGTGGCCACACTGCACACACAGGAAACACAAACACCGACTAGCAGCAGCACCCACTGCCATTTTGTCACGACACAAACACACACACACTGAAAATGGCATGTAGGAGTGAAAGAGCGGCCTCGTCTTCATCTCTGCTACGAGACCGCGGCATCTGAAACGGCGCCTCCTCACTACCATGAGAGTAAAGGGAGGAGGATTGGAGGGGAATCCCCTTACCAAAAGGCTGGGGGGAGGGCTTGGTTCCTCTGGAGCCCCTTAGCATGGATGTGGGCTTGATTCTGGTGCAAACACACGCACACACACACACAGAAGTGCCATACAAACCCAAAGCACCGCAACACAGTGCACGAGCAGCAGCATGCAAGGAAGCATGGGGAGATGAGAGGGGTGGAGAAGAGGGGAAAGCAACAAATAAATTAAACAGAAAACAAACGTCGGTGCCTCTACACGTTGTGTTCTGTGTGAAAACGATGTGAAACACCATCTGTTAATATCCTGTTCTGTTTTATGTTTGTTTGTGTGCTACTAATTTGGTTATGCTTTGTTAATCTTTTTACAAATTGGAGTCAGATTTTTATGTGAGCAGAAATATGAAGAATTGCCATAACAATCTCTTTATTCTAACATAATATGATGGATGTGTCGAGTGCACGTGACCATAATCCTGGCAGCAACTAGTTTCAAATGAATTTTTTATGAAACAGGGTCTACAAAATATCACACGACTTTGCACGTGTGCTTTCAAATGCCAGTAGGAGCTTATGAGAACATTTTAAATAAGTGGATCACAACAAGACTTTAATGAGGTTTTGAGAGGATGTTTCGCCTCTTATCCATGAGGATTCTTAAGTTCTGACTTGATATCTCAAACGACCACCAGGGGGGTCTACCAAGCTATTCCTTGGGTGAGACGGAACAACACCCAACAGAAGGGACCATCAGTGGGACGGTCCAACTAACATATTTGTTGGGTAAAATGGCCACCACAAAGGACCATCCCAAACCCCATCCTTTTGTCAGGACCGAAGAACCTCTTTGATGAAGAGGCGAAACGTCTTCATAACCCTCTGAAGGTCAGTTCTTAGGTTCAAAGCTTATTACTTACTATAAAAATAAGAGTTACTGGGTGAACTTCTTTTAAAAGAACCCATACATTTAGTTCTAATCCATAACAAAAACAAGAAATATCAAAAGATGTGAGTGTAGTAACATGCAGACTGTGTGATATATCCATCACACAGTCTGTATGTTACTACACCGTGTTTCTATGAGATTGGACCATAAACGATTCATGTGGACGTTGGTGTTTTTCTTTGAAGCCTCGCCAGTCGGGTGCCCACACCTTCGTGTTTGACCTGTGACGAGGCCGCCAGGTGCCTTACCTGCCACCGTCAGAGAGCTTCCTGCCCAGAGTCTGACACTCGGGTGTTTCCAGGGTCCGAGGCTGCCTGGAGAACGGTGGGCAAGCAAAGGGAACAGTACAGAACAGAACATAAAGATGAATGGATGATGGAGGCAAGAATGGGCGGAGGAAGACGGAGAAGTCTTTAGATTCTCCACCCTTCTGCAGGCCATCACGCTCTTATAGATTTACGGTGTGCAAAACACAAAATTGGAGACGTGATCTGATGGATGATGGTGATGTGAGCAGAGGGTGCCACAGAATTGTGCCTCATCTGTAAACATGCATGTGTGTGTGCGCAAGTGTGCATGGATGAGTGTGTACCTCTTCTCTGTACCAAGGTGAACTAAAGTCTCCTGAGTGGAAAGTAGCATCCATATTCTCCATTCATGGACGCGAGGATGACAAGGATGATACATGCACCACACACACACACACACACACACACACACACACACACACAGACAAACATGAATACACACAGCCACACTTGTGGCACAGAATTATGGACATCATGAATTCTGATCCCCTGCTGAGCAAGAGGTCTCAGGAAGAAGAGGCTTCTTAAAGGCTGCAAGGTGAGAAGGTTGCGCGCGCAGAGGTTGCAAATGCAAATTCCCACAACAACAAAAAATACTCAAAAGCAAAAATAAAAGGCATGTTTTCACACCACAGCCAGCACACACACACACACACACACACACAACCACAAGTTCAAAAAGGGCACAAGTGAGGAAGGAGACCACCACAACCACCACGACCAGGGATGGGAATTTTCGCAACCACTCTCGCAGACCACCAGAAAGCACCAAAGGGGTGAAAACAGCCCCCCCGCTCACAATGTGGGTGAGGAAGCAGAACTGGTCTACGCGCACGTGTTCACACACCGAGCATCACATTCACTCTCACTGAGTCCAACTTATTCACCACAACAGAGAGCCAGCTGTTAGGGGAGAAAACTGGGAGCTAAAGGGCAAAAGGAACATTAGGTGATTTTATCTTGTATTTGTTGATCAAATTTGGAGCTTCAATTGGCTGCAAGAATCAATTTTAATCGTTTCATGGAATATCTAAATATGAAGCTACAGATTCATTGTGTATAAAACTGAGAGAATGGGCGAAAGAGTAGTAAAAAAAATATTGTCAAGAAGACTTAGAGGTTCTGCTAGAATTCACATGTCTTGCTTGTAGCTTCATATTTAAGAGACATATGCACACAAATCTGCATCCTCTGTGTCAGAAAAAGAATCATTCTATTCCCCAAATATGTCAAAATGTGATACAAGATAAATCCACAATTTATTTTTTTTGCAGAAAGGGATTATCGCGGCTTTGATGCAAATTCACCAGTAGTTGTTCACCAAAAATCAAATCTTTGCAGAGAGAGGTGGTGTTATCTGCAAATAGGTAGAGCTTGACATCTGCCTGCACTTATTAAGACCCAAGTGAACCCCGGAGATTGTACTCAGGGCACTTTTCAATACTAAACATAGTAAAAAAAAAAATTAAATTAAAAACAGAAAGAAAGAAAGACCCCATAAATTTGCTGTATGTTTCTTATTTAAAAAAAAAGAAACGAAAATACAAATGTTTGAAGATTCAACAGTGAAGGTTGGTTCCTGTGGGGCACAAGTCAAGCTCTAAGCGGGGGTGGGTCCACAGAAGGGTACCTGTCGTCTTCGGGGGAAGCATGTTGAATAAGAATCCTGGGACTTGCAGGACGTCTCCGGGGCAGGGAATGGGACAAAGTTTTTCTACGTGTACATAGGAAAAACAATCACTTCATTGAAAATAAATAAATGAATAAATCCTTAGTGGAAATTCTGATGTGAAACAGCCACTGTGTACATGCATTGGCCAAATGATCCAGTGTCTTAGCTGTACACAAACAATTTCCCTCGTCCTAGCAGATCTTCACTGAAGTTGCCTTTTCTAACCAAACCACGAAACACCGACAAACCATGAAACCCAAAATGACCAAAGCAGAAGAGCTGAAGCAGAAACACTAAAGCCATGCAGAGTTTAGAGAGAGGAAATGAAAGCAGCCTGGTGATCAGATCTGGACTCACCGGCTTGTGCCAGTTTACTGTCAAATAACAAAGCTATTTAAACTTGATCATGATCTAAGGTCCTGCACAAGATTAAAACAAGCCCACTAAAGGCTGTCAAATTTCCTGAATACATTCTTGATTCATTAAACAGCTAAAGATTTTGGGCTTAAGTTCACGGAACATAAAATACAACAACCTCAGTAATTCCCCACATTTCTCCGCCTCCTTCTACCTTTGGCAAGTTAGACAAAGGACCCATTACCTGAAAATCACATGTTTACTAGCTACTACTACATTGAGTTTACGCTTGTTGTATGAAATGTGCTATATAAATAAATGTGACTTGACTACTTATATATTACTACTAATACTGTTTAGGCAGCCCTCACGCTAACAAGATCTGCGTCCTTCATGAGGCTGCGGCCCTCCGACTTTTGCTGCATGAATGGACTTATTGCCGCACAATTCTTCTCCTCAATTCTTCTGTTACAAACCGCTATCTTCCGTTGCCATGGGAAGGTCTACAGAGAGACAATCACATGGTACTACTGCTCCCTGGCACTAACGGGGCTGAGTCACGTATCATCCATGGTAAGTAGCAGGTACTTATAATGTAAGTACTAGCTACTTAGTGGGCCACATTAGTGTTGCCAAACTCTGCACATCCTTTAACTTTTTTCTTTTCAGAAAAGCCGCAAAATCCAGCATATTTGCCACATTAATCACAAAAAACCACATACAGCAACATACGTACGTTGTCTATCTCGACATCTTCTAACAACCGATCTAGTACTAGATTCTCTCTCTGCTTCCATGGACAGCGTTTCGTTCATTAGCTAACACAAGCTCCAAAAGCTATCCAAAGTTTCCAAAGCAAAAACGATACAATCTTTTTACTTACACTATCACTCTACAAAAGTGCAGCAGGACCAAGGCCTGTGTACCTGCACTTCTGAATTTTTTTCTTATATTGTAGGTAACAATCAACGGGGATCTGACTGGATCAAAGCTGCCCAGCTGTTAGCAAGCCCAGTCTCACTCAAGACCACGGCAGTCACGATGCTCACTGCAGGTTCAACAAAGGAGAGCAGCTGACAAAAACAACCTCTGAGTGTTTGAGGGCTTTGCTGAGGACTGGGTTGTGTGAAGATAAGCGGGATAAAGGAAGAGTTGGCTGGTGAAGTCTTAATCTACAGAGATTGGAGCCTTCGCTTGGGTGAACAAGAGGTGGTGCACCGATTCTGTTCTCAAGGTGCCAACAGCACCCTCAATTGAATGGGTCAATGGAGGTGTCTGGATACTTTGAAGGTAAAGAATTTAGTTTCTGGTGATAAGCGATTGGAAATTAAACAAATCGTCCAACGATGTATTTGAGCCAGTCTGAGAAATCGTTGCACCTTCTTACACTTCAAGACTTTGGGATTGTGTCAAATCAAAGGAGCTGCTGGGTGTAAAGACGAGAGAGATAGGCAGAGGTAGAGACAGTTGGAGGTGTACAGCGGGGGTCCGGGTGCTGTGAAGAGGGGGAAGCTGATTCTTTGACTCGTGTAGGATCATTCAGAGGGAGAGCGACTACAAAGACCGAGAAAGCTAAAGGATAAGAGACTACTGCAGCACTACAGGAGAGGAGGGGGGTTGGGCACAGAGGCTGGTACCTTTCCGATTCTGGTGAGGGGGCATGATTGTCTGGAGTCAGACAGTTGGTGCTAGCACTCCTAACCCTGTCCAGAGAAGGTTGAAGATCACTAGAGGCACCACAGCACAACATGCCATCCAGTGGAGGAAGAGGAGCATAGAAAGAGGAGACGGGGGGGAGGACAGGAACAAACACAAAAGAGAAAAAAAACAATGGACAAACAGAAAGAATATTTTAACAGAAAGTCCAGTAAGATTCGCCAGATAATGTCAGTCTGAAAACCAAACCATGACTGGCTGCTTGGACAAGAAATGGAACCGTCTTTACATTGTCAAGTCATGGAGATGGAGAACTTTATGGTGGATAATGTTTTCTTAAAGCAAAAGAAGTGGTTCTACTCTTTTGTTGAACAACCTCACAGATTTAAAACTGTATGTTTGACTGGGGACAACCATCAGTGTGCAGGTGTGTGTCTTACCCAGCGGCCACCTCCTCTGTAATCTATGTATATGTGCGGCGTGATCGGACCAGGACCATGTCTGATCCCATGACAGAAATTAGCTTTCCACATGCTGGCAGCGGAGAACTAGTCAAAAAATAATATTCTAAAACAAACATGCGCCTGCGAAACAAATAAAGTATGTAAAGCTGCGACTGCTGAAAACAACTAAAAGTGTGACAGAGAAAGGGCAAGGTTCTTCTCAGAAGGTCACAGTATGCTTCAAAGTGTGCTGAACTGTGAAAGGGGCTGCATTCAACAATATCTAAACTCTGAAAAATGGGATCCTTCATTCTTTTCCCCAGGTTGCACTGCCTGAAAATGAAGGAGGAGGTCAGTGTAAATCCCTGGGTCCTCCGGAGAACTTTTTGAAGAGTCCTCAGACTCGAGACTGACGGTCGATCGGACACCTTCCACGCCGGCAGCTGCTGTTACTGTATGACTGAGTGATATTGTAAAAAAGCATCAGTCACTTAACACAACAACGCCACCATCACTGATTGTTTGGTGAGATTTCTGTTTGTCTTGGCAGAGCTGCCAGAGCAGGAAGTGCCTGGGGCCTTCTGGTTCTGATAAAAATGGACTTCACAGTGCGTTGGAGCGGACTCATAGTTGGGGGAGTTCCAAGGCTGGGATGGACAGAAAATCTGTTCTTGGACTAAAAGACCAAAGCTAGAGAACGTTTACATGTATATATCAAATATGAAACTTGGCAAAAGTGCAGGAAACCTCTCAATCATCAAGCTTAAGTGTTTGGATTCTTATACTCTTGGAGTCTTATAGATCTTGGAGTCTCATCGTACACCCTTCAACAAGGATAGGCACACCTGCAGCACACAAAGAAGCACACCGATCCCCTGCACTTACCTGTGTTTGGGGAAGCCGTTGAATAAAAGGGGCATCTTTGGTGGGAGCAATTTATTGTGCCTAGACAGTCTCCTGAGTTTTGCGTTCATGCAGAAAAGAGAGGCGAGAAAACGGGAGCGATGGGTGGAGAAGGAGAAAGTGTGTGTGTCGAGTCTGAGACCTCCCACAGGGCAAACATATCAAATCATCCAGTGGTTTTATGCAACAGATTTGAAGTTTATTTGGGAATATATCACTTGCAGGTCCATTTCCAAATCAAGACACTTACTCTACAAGAAAAAAAAACCAAGGTGAATTTTATGATTCTCGACTCTTGTTCCTTTAAAACGGTCATTTTGTCATCAAACATAAAGGGTGTAATCCTTGCAAAAAACCACTGGCTCAGCTTGCAGTATTTTTTATGCGACGTAAGCATAAGTATTACCTGCTGAACAGCATGTCAGCTATCAAAAGCCTGACGTGTATAAAACCCCCTCCCCCCTCACACACATCTGTGTGTATGGGAAGTGCCAACCAGATCATGAAATGTTCCACACAAAATACAAACTACTGCTAATTAGAATTAGACATCCAGACAGAGTGGAACTTACCTCCTTGGATTGTGTGTGTGTGTGTGACTGCACACACCCAAAAATGAAAAAAAAAAATTCACTCATTATGTGTGTGTGGCTCATGTGATGTGACTTGACCCTGCAGCAACATAGGGGCAAGTAGATAATGAGTGAATTTTCATTTTTGGGTGAACTACTATTTAAAACTTTGAAAAATGGAGACGAGGCTGAGAGTCAAGACCTCAGAGTCGGTTTTTTTTACGGACAAAGTGTAAAGCCCTCGTGGCTGCTTGGGTTTCTACCACAGGGTGGAACACACACAGATGGGGACTGTGAGCAAGGCATGATGGGGGTTGTGGAATGCAGAGTGGCAAGGTCCTGCATACACACATGGTCCTGCAGTGTCCTCTTGTGGAGCTGAGGCAGCAGTGCAACTAAACCAATACAATTTTCAATACAGTTTTCTGGGGTTCCTTTGCTCAATATAGGCCCTTTTTTGTACTTTAATTTATCATATAACAAACACTACCACTTAAATAATTAGATGCCTGCCACTTGACCATTAATCTGATGGTGATATTTGTGATATCATGGAAATCTGCACTATAGTCAGTTGTGTCTTGCATTAGAAAGACTTATTTGTAGGTTTGTCTAAATGTGGATTGTTAATATGACACCAATTTTCTCTTAAAAGTCAAATAAAAACTGAATAAAGAAATGAGGTTAAAATCACTGAATAGAAATACGATGCAAATACTGTTGTGACTGATCCAGAAATCCAGTCCAAATCTAGACCACAATATAAACAACATGTCACGATTGGCCTATTTACCTGGTGAAGAGACACTCAGCACTTTTGCCTCGCATTGACTGGTGGATCATGATGACCTCACTGTGGTTACCATGGGGATGGATGACACATGAGGAAATCAACAACAGTCAAAAAAAACCAGAAGAGCAGAGGGAGAAGAGAGTGAATAGGAAAGAGGTTGTTGCCGGTTTTCTAAATATATGAACACACACACAAACACACACACACACTCTCTTTAGCCAAATGCTTTTTGTGCCTTAAGCCTGCTCTGAAGTCACTTATATAACAATTGGCTGATTGCTACAGCGCCAAACTCTGTTCAAGGTCCAAACGAAGCAAACACTTTTCACAGAAGCAAAGTACAGAAAAACAAAAGATGATCGCACATAACCGGAATTTCTAACACATTTGATGGAATGAGGTTTTGCCAGCACTGCTTAGAAGACAATAAGACTTCGCTCTGCGACAAACACACACACTTCTGTTGTCCCATATCAGCATTGCATACATACAGTATGAGCTTACGTGTTACACACGTTTAAGGCAAAAAGAAATTCAGGGAAAAACTTTGGGAAACACACTGGAGGTAACACTGAGTTCACACGGCAACACACACACCTGTCATCCAAGTACTCCTCTTCTTGGTGACGACCTCTGGTAGAGTCGTAGTAGCGAGTTGGAGAACGAGAACGACGAGAATGAGGAAGCTCATCGTCCAGACTCCTGAGGAAGGAAGGGAGGAGGGACGGAAGGAAGGAAGGAAGTGAAAAGGAGAGAGTGACATCAGGCCCGTGGTCAGGAAGTTCTGCAGCAGACTCTTGGCGGGGCTCATTTGGCCCGGCCAGTAAAAGCAGAGCTGGCAGGACTGTGTGTTCTATATTAGACAGACATTTCATTAGTAGATGGACTCAATTTACTGGCTTCCAACAAACTCATTCCTTTTGCTCTCCCATCGTCATGGTGCTTCTACCTTTTACAAATATTAGACCGACATCTTCTCAACAGGAAAGACACCAGTCCTTGAACACAACTCTATGGGTCTGATTAACTAAGATCCCCAAAATTTGTATGCTAAAAGTTTGCCCATTTTTGTTATGGTGTTTGGCGTGTCATCTACAAGACATGATTAATCCAAAAACATCAGGCGTAAACGTGATAAATACAGCAGTGTTCAATGACGGTTTTGCGTACGATAGTTATTTTCACTGGAGGCAATATATAATATATATTATAATATATATACATATAAACCAAAAAATAATCAGTTTGAATGGTTTTTAAAATCCTGAATATTAACCGCTGGGTTACTTGTTTTTGAACCCGAATATTTGATCATGTGTACAGTCCCCATCATAAGGGGAAAAAAATGTGTTCTGCGCATGTTCTATTTGCAGGAAATCTTGTTCTTTGGAGAACAGGAACTGTTTGTGAACATGGCCAAACACAAGAACAACACCACGCCACACTTCTGGAGTGAGGAGGAAACCAATCACTTCATATGTTTGATGAAATACACAAACATCCTGGCATTTGGAGACGCTAGAAAGCCTGCATAGCCGATCGACAAAAAGGTGAGCGTAAAGTTACGCCAAGCAGAGTCTGTCCAAGACGTTCTCTGTGCGACGCTGGTTTGATCGGGATATCCCAATTGATTTCAATTACCATGTAAACAGAAATAACTGTTTGCCCACACATGCAGGTTATTCGGAATGTGTCAGTAATGGCGATATGAACGAAGAACTGTACTATTTCACTTTCCTGTCAAACATGGTAAATGTAGACACCAGTGTTGGGCAAGTTACTTTCAAATAGTAATTAGTTCCAGTTACTAATTACTTTTACAATTATCTATCATAAATCTGAATATTATAATGAACAGGAAGCTTAATACAATAAATTATTAACAGAAACAAACACAAATCTAAACTATTTTAATGTTGCCGTGGGTGGTCTGACGAACAAATAACTGCTTCAATTATAGTAATGCGCTGCATTTTTTAGGCAGTAACGGTAATGACGTTAATAGTGATGGGAAGAGTAATCAATTAGATTACTCATTACTGAAAAAAGTAATGCCGTTCGTACGCCCATTATTATTTATAACATCACTATTCCCATCACTGGTAGACACAGAATAATCACAATAATTATTGTCTGGATTTATAAATCAAACTGCAGGAGCAAAATAAACCTGTTTGCATCGAGTATTCCCATTATTTTGCACAAGCAAGCAGAAATGTCCTCTGTTAAATATTCAAAAAACATGCTGATTTTAAAGTTAAAGTTTCAGATTCTCAGAATCAGAATCAGTTTTCTTTGCCAAGTATGTGACGCACACAAGGTATTTCTGTCAGGCAGTTGTTATCTCTCTCTAGTACAAATAGATAACTTACAATCAGAACTCTTAATGGAACAGCATATAATAGTACATCGGGAATATTTATAGCTATTGGTAGAAGGAAGCAAAAGTGCAAATGAATAGTGCAGCTATGACATTGTGCAGCTATCTAACTGTTTAAAATAGTGATTGCTGGTGGGAAGAAACTACCCTGTGCCGGTTAGTCCGAGTCCGCAGGGCTCGGATGCTCAGTTTCAGTCGATCAGCTTGCGCGCTTTTTGCAAGTGATATGAAGTTTGGGCAAGTTTGTCACCAGCTAACTTTTCACACCTCAGGCTCTAAGATAGCAGCTCAGCAAATTGTGCTGCTCTGAGCGAAGTATTTACAATGTTGGCATTGTTCATCATGTTGTACGGTGGCCGAGAGCTGCAAACGCGCTGCAAACACAGAGGCGCAACAAACACAGAGGCGCAACAAACACAGAAATGCAGCAAAAAAATGCTGCAAAAACAGAAATGCTGCGCTGCAAACACAGAGACGCTGCAAACACCGAAACGCTGCAAAAGAGATACACCACAAAAAGAAGAAACGCTGCAAGAGAGATACGCTGCAAAAACAGAAGCGCTGCAAGAGAGAAACGCTGCAAATTCATGAAATAAAAGGCCACTAGGGGCACCAAACTGAGGGATGGACCAATCCTGTGGGGTCCCACCTTAAACACACGAGTGGGATGTATTTTCTCTATAGTAATTAAAAGGTAGATTCTGAAATGTTTGTAACCCCCTGGCGGTTGATATTCAACAGTTTTGTATCATTTAATAGAGTTTGAGTAAAACAAACAAATAATGAATGTAGACCGCTGCGCAAGAGGAACTTTGAACTTTTTTTTCAGTTCGGTTGTTTTCCTATAATGCTGTTAAAGATTATGGCCAAGTGTTCACAAACGGCAAAAGGTTACAATCCCGCTTGTGTGTTGAGGTTTGAAGAGGGACCGGTCCCACAGGATTGGTCCATCTCTCAGTTTGGTGACCCGAGTGGCCTGGCGCACTTTTGTTTTGTTTCGTGAATTTGCAGCATTTCACTTTTGCAGCGTATCGCTTTTTCAACATATCGCTTTTGCAACGTATCACTTTTGTCTTTTTTGTCTTTGTTTGTCTTTTTGAAGCGTTTCTGTGTTTGCATCACGTTTGCAGCTCTCTGCCACCGTAATGCTTATTGTATACTCATGTTTGCTATGATGTTTAAAAGAGAAAAAAATAGATTTCAGGATGACCTCAGAATTGAATTTTTCGAGGATCAAAGCCTACAAATCATGCTAAGAGGAATTCGAACCACATTGATCTAATTCAGAGCACATGTTCCTTAGTGTTTAGTGTCGTCTGAATCATCTTTGCTCACCTCTGGGCGGGAACGTTGGGCGGCCGTGAGCGCAAACGTCCCTGCTCCTCGCGGTGGGGGGAGACGGAACGGGAGCGGATGTGATGGGAGGGCATCCTCTGCTGCTCGGGGACCTCCAGGGTGGACGTGGGCTCCCGCTGCCTCTCCCTGCCACGTCCATCTGCTGCTGGCCGGCAGATGCAGCGCGTGCATGAAGAAAAGTGAATCAGTGCACAAAAAGGAAGGTCAAAGTTCAAGCAACTGCTCCAGCTGCGTCTCTGTATAGACCCACGCCCAACCCTGAAGACCAGCTTCCACACCAAACAACCTTATCATAATGTCCTGTTTTCACGTTGTGTCGTGTTTTTTTTGGGGGGGGGGGGTTTCGGACAATGATGAAAATGTCCTGCTTTTCACTGTTTATGCTAATACAGCTAATATAATTTCATATTTATTAGTTATTAATTTGTCCAGTAAGACTTTAGAAGAGAGCTATTATTTTCTTACTAGCCAATTTTGCACCATTAAAACTTGTCAAAGAGATATTATTTTGGCCGTAATCAAATATGTTGAGTAACAACTGAGATCTGATTTTGTGTCTTTGATTATAGATTGTATTTAGAAATATAACTACGGTATCTTCTATCCATACAGAGGAGAAATACTTGACATTAAAAGGCATCTTTGAGTAAACTTTCAGTATCATTTGAGTATCGCATTGTCGGGCAAAATACGGTCACCCTAAACTCCATGCTACCTTCATGCTTAGAATTCTACACTACAGCTTAGCACAGACAGTCCACCACCATCCACCCTTTCCCGTGGCTCTCCCTGCATGTATGAACGCGTAGTTATCCCTCTACACCACAACAACTCAAATCATACAAAATGCGCAATTCAGACCTGTACAAAAACGTGCATCAGGCTTTGCAGGAACCTACTGCTCCTAAGAGAGCAACATCATCAGGTTAGCATGACTCAGCTGAACACAGGAAATCCCGTCCCTCAAATAAAGATGGAGCTCTGAATATTGTGTTGTTTCACACTACCGTGGTCATGAAGACCTTGAAGTAATATGATTCCTTTGGTTGCATTAGCTGGTGTAGATTTGCTGAGCGTACAGCAGCATACAGTTTTCTTTTAATTTAACCTGACTTCTCCATGACACCATCTCATATTGTATGAAATAATGTGCACTCAAGTTGAGATGATCCTAACACGTGTGCTTATCTTATCAGGATGCAGGACCACTGTACGACTCATAATGTGTTGCACCATGATAAGAGCGAACGCGCTGTGACGGCCACAGCAGAGCAATCTGTCCCTTGGATACAGACTATTTGAAGAGTGAACTAATAATAGAACTACACAGGGCTATTTTTCCATTACTGTACCCTGCATTATTTTTATTTTTTTTCAAACTTTGTCTTTCTTTGTTGGTACAGCAGAGCAATCTCTGCAGATAAAAATATAAATAGAGACACTGATCAGTCTTGAAGGCATCTGTTCAACCTCATCGGGCTTTGTTGTGATCCCAAGGTTAGTGGATTCGTTTCCAAAAGTGCAGCAGCTCAAAGCTCACACTGGGCCATTAGTTTGTTCTTTGAAAATGTTTGCCAAGGTTTTACCTCTCATTAATTCCTGCTATGCATGGGGATTAAAACAAAAAGTTGATTGGAGCAGTGTTGGTGAATGTTTCCATCCCTTTTGTCACTTTGCTACTCAACTCATAACACACGGACACAAATAGAACAAGGTTAACTGATATATCACGTATTCTTGAAGATTTTCTACACTGAAACCAAGCTTTTTCACAGAAAAAGTACAGAATTAGACGGGAGATGTGCATCTATTCACAGCAACTTTGACTGCAATAATGCTGAACATCAAGCCACTTTGTTTTCATCTAATTTTTCAATTACTGCCAAATGGATTATCTTGATTTCATGACAAACAAAACAGAATGGGGTTGACATTTTCATCAGCAATTAATAAACACTGTAATGTGTGGAGCGGCATAATAGTGTAGATGATTTCTGACCAACAGATGGCATGTTCTGCTGGTCAGGCTTTGAGTATCTTAGAGGTTCTATAAACTCAATGCACTCAGGTGTTCTATCATGACTGTGGTAACACACTGGATGTTTGTCATTGTCTGCAACACCTAAATAAAGTTCAAGTTTTCACATGACAAAAACCTTAATACTCTTCCATTCTGTCCTCAATGAGTTTCTAAATCCTTGAGAATTTTTAAAACATGTATTCCACTTGATAATAGTTGACTAAAATGGACTATCTTAACTAAAAGCAGTGAACTACACTAAATTTCATGCATTTTGGGTGACTGAAAATGAGCAAACACGGTCGGATGGTGGGCAGATGCAGAGCTGCCATCAAAGGAAAATGGTGCTTTTACAGTCAACTTAAGATATGAGGCATTTCTGACCTCAGCTGAGGCAACACGGTGCCCAAGTGAAGCCAGGATGGGTCCTAAACCATCCCAACATGGAGTCGACAAGGTGACAGTGATTCCCAGACACATGTTTGTTTGTGGTGAACTGACTTTTCATTGAGTGATGACGTTTTTTTGAAACACACCTACACCTATATCTGACAAAATACAAAATTGGGTAACGTTACAATTGGAGGAATACTTTAAATTTGACTATGTTCTGTTTAACAGGTTAAAGTTCTGTTTAAAAAGTTAAACAAAAAATAGATCCAAAGCAGCACCACAAATAAAATGCCAAGCTGTTGTAAACACTGCGTGTGATACTAAGAAGGGGTCCCCACCCACCTTTGGACACTACTGCTGTACCCTCATCAAATTCAGGCTCTGTTACACGCTGAGAACCTACACAGTTGTAGACACACAAACACACAGACACACAGACACACACACACACGCACACACACACACACCCACACACATATATATAGGCATGCTCAGTATAAATGCATTATTGGAGGAGGGAAGTGAAAGCAGACATTTACATTGACATACATTTTATAGAGAACTATGACAAAGATGTGACAGAGCTTAAACATCAATATAGGAGTTAAGTGCATTCACACACACACACAAAAACACACACACACACACAGTCAGACTTACGCTGCAGCTTCCTGCCGGGGGCATCTGCGTGTCGTCGGGGCAGGTAAGGTGAGGGTCGGGGAAGCGGGATTGATGAGACGTCGTGGGTTTGGAGTGGATACCAGTGAGGCTTATCGTCCAGTAAGGCCGTCTCCAGCTCAATGAGAACCTGTTGGAGTCAAATGATGTTGATGTGACTGCCAACGTTCGAGCCAGAAAGAGCTTTAACAGACTTTACAGCAACATCAACAACAAATTATTTCATTACCATATTGTTATGCCGAACATGTCAGGAAACAGCTGCCTTTTTACTCCCGCAGACAGCGAGTTGCATTAGCATGAATTAAAAGTCATGTTTGTGTCCTGGTGAAAAAAACTCCGACATTCGCTCTTTAATTTCCACCATATGCAGAGAATCATCATTTTTGGAACTCGCGGTCTTTGTCCGTTTTCTAACACATGAACGTTTATCCCGTAACTTCAAATCGCTTCATCTCAGTGTAAGCACAATTTCATTCTTTCAAACTGATTCCACCCAATGATGCGTTTGTGATCATTCAGCTCGGCTTCCCTGAGCTTTTTATTTTCCAGAAAAGGCTTGAGCCCAATGTTCTCTCTAAGCTGCGCGCTTGCGCAATCGCCCAATGCTCGCACATTCTCAGTGCACAAGAAAATCTATGCAGTGCATAAAATGAAATTCAACATAAATGCATTAATTAATATCTAATATTAGACCCAATCTAATCTCATCAATTAGACCAATAATGTGTTTTTCTGTACCATTTTGCAATGTAACTCAGTGAGTGACAGGTGTCCAGCCAATGATACGATACGGTTCACTTACGCTACGCAGCCAATCATAGCATTGGCGGTGCTTGCATATGTGCCCTGCCCATAGGCGCCGGGCAGGTTAGCTAGCTAACAACAGTGCAGCGGAGTTAAGAGACGCAACCCCTTTTCATGGCAAAGCGAACGGGCAGCGACACATCCACTCACCAAGCCAAAGTAAAAAAGAAATGCGGTTCTTTTAAGATGGAATGGCTGTTGGAGTATGTGCAAATAGAAGAACAAGCAGGGAAACTGGGTGAGATTTTTTCTTTTTCGAGTGAGAAAGGTCTACTCTGCAAAACATGCAGCGAAGCCAAAGTAGCAAGTGAGTTTTCAGAGGGAAAAATGTGGACTGAATGACTCTTCCTATGGCCAAAGCAGGACTCTCACATATTACATACTACACAGCTCATGAAAACCAAGATTTTTTAATGTTTTCATTTTAATTGGGCCAAATCACTTATATTAAAAGTAAACTAATGAAAATTGCTGCTGTAATTTGATTCTTTTAATAAGCCATGTAACTTGCTATGATCCAAGGTTCAGAACAGGTGTGATACTGGTGTGTGGCCACAGCGTGCACATCTGATGTTGCTCTCAGTGGTCCTCAGTGTGCTCAGGGAGCTTGTGTGTGTGTCCAGACACATGGAAAATTTGAGTGAACATTGCTTGAGCCCATTCCTTGAAAGAACAAAGTTATTCCCAAATAGGGTTCCAAAATTCTGGTAATTTTCAAAGTTTGAAATTTACCATGGGAATTAATAGGAATGGGAATAAACTGGACATTTACATAATTGAAGGTAGTTTAGGGAAAATATACTGTAGTATAATCTTGACTAAAAAAACGCCAGCAAACTTCACTTTAATGCCAGCAAACTTGAATATCTATGCAATTCCTCAACCATAATCACACAGCACACTTTTTACACCCTGGTTACTGAGACCACGGCCCCTACATGCACTGCGCATCCCTCAATCACATGCACAGATGATTTAGGCCACTTTTGGGACCTAGGCACAAATCTAGTGAAGCCACACATTTGAGCTTGCGAGCTACGTAAAGTCAAATAAGTTTTGATAATATTATGGGGTAAATATATATTGCATATAAGTAGCTGGTAAATTAGGTGCTAAACGTAAGCTAGATAGCGCCATTTCATTGCCCATTAAAGAGACTAGCTTAATATGGTGCTAGGCTAGCACCTCTTAAATGGTCAAGAAGGAATTTTCTGCCCCTTTGCAACCCTATTCCTAAAGCTTATTTAAATATTTGACTCTCTGATCTACGAGGAACCGGTGAATGGCTGGTGTGTCACTGGTCCCTGTTTGATCATACATTTTCGCTACAATGTTAAGACGCGATAAGATCATAGTCGGGCAGCATTGGGGCAAAAAACAGAAGCAGTCTATCATTAAACAGGACTGTTTCTCAGCATATTGATGTAGATTATGGATATATATCTTTTTTATTTTAATTGAAAACATGTGAAACATCGGGTTGTTGCGCCGACATAAGTATTCTTCTACACACATATCAATAACAATTATATTGGAAGTTTATTTGTAATTCTAATCCTCAATAAAAAAAAAGGCACTGTATATATCTGCTAATCTTTTTTATGACAAAAAAATGTAATCAGGTTACAGTTTTGAAGCTTTGATATCAAACACTGTCATGGTGGTGGAGAAATAGTGTAAATACTTGTTAATGTGAAGTGGATGGTGCAGGAGAAGCCTTGGGTCATCTTGTGAGTGTGTGTGTGTGTGTGTGTGTGTATGTGTGTGTGTGTGTGTGTGTGTCGGTTTGTGTGTGAAGGCTACCTCTCCCATGAAAACACTGTCCTCATCCGGTAACCGGGGCTGGTCCCACACCGTCAGCTCCAGCATGTGATTGCGGAAATCCCTGCGATGAACGTGAGTGTAGACAAATGTTTGGTTCCACTTTGGCTCGCAGGACTTCTTCATCGTTTTCGTCCTGCGTTTGCTCTTGTCGCTGTGATGCACCGGGCAGACAGACAGACAGGCAGACAGACAGGCAGACAGACAGAGGCAGACAGGCTCTTTTAGCAACACGATTTCATAGAAACACTTCGATGCACAGACGTGTTTTGAGCTGCAGTTCCCCACACAGCCACTAGATGTTAGTTAAGTGTTTTAAATTGAACCAGAGAGAGTATTTTAAGCTTAAATGTTTATTTGTTCCTATTCTAAAAGTTTATATATGAAATATTTGTAATAAATCACAGAGCTGTTTGCAAATTTAATGTCTGAAGGGCTTTTTGTAAGATTTTCTCTATTTGAAAAGAAAAAAAAAGGGTTCAACCAGGCGGCAAACAATGGTATGTGCTAAAATATGTTTGTTTTGTACCTGCGATCGGGGAGGAAGTACATCTTGACGTAGGGGCTTCTCGGCCGGCCGTCAGCTCGGACAGGAAGATCCACAGCCTGCAGTACGTTGACTATTAGCTGGTGACCCACTTTGTCGTACCACAGCTTCACCTGAACGGGACACACACACACACACCAACACAAATGCATCTGATGCAGCGCTTTGGTCATAACTGTGGAGCAGGTCACTCGTGCGCGCACACACACACTCACGGAAAGTTGTCCAGGCATCAACTGTGGGGCGTCTTGGAGCATCCCAGGACTGGAGGGAGATAGGACATTTAAGGATGGTCTCTCCATCTTCTGGGATTCAAATGAACTGGAACCTGCTACAGAAGAACAAAGACAAACACTGATTTTAAGTCTTAAAAACTTTGACGCGTTCAATTTCAGGAGGATGATTAGGGAAAGGGAGGATATCCCAGAGTTCTAACAAATGGATTCCTCATTCTGCTGGGAAAGATGCTCGCCTATACAGTATGAGACGTCATAAAAACTGGTTTTGTTGAATAAAAAAAAACAGATCCAACAAAATTGGATTTAAAAATAAAAACACTGGTCAGATGAGCAAATGGGGACGGCAGAGGCATGTCAATACCATCTCCTCTAATCTATTGAACTTGTCAACATGCGGTTTCAGATTCAACAGTAACAAAGTACTGTTGGTATCATTATTGTTAATAACCATGTTGTTACAGCGTTACTCATTTGCTCCACTTTTGCTGTCCAACTTGTGTCTGCTTCTCATTTGCTGCAGACAGGTCATGTGCAGAGAAGCTGACTCACCTCCAATGTGTGTGTGTGGGGAAATACTGAAAATCCAGATATAACATATGCAGGTGTAATATAATACTTTTGAAAGTCAGGGATGGGGAACCAACTCTAGTGGATGTTTTTGAGCCTGCCAAGACAGAAAATCAGTCCTTAGATTACTAGGAACCTTTTGCTCTGAACCTAAACTTG
>CAESWR010000212.1:165178-176006 GCA_903171835.1 Mullus surmuletus | reverse complement strand
ACTGAAAATCCAGATATAACATATGCAGGTGTAATATAATACTTTCGAAAGTCAGGGATGGGGAACCAACTCTAGTGGATGTTTTTGAGCATTCCAAGACAGAAAATCACTCCTTAGATTACTAGGGACCTTTTGCTCTGAACCTAAACTTGATGTCTGATCATGTTTATCCATGAAAGAAAAGGTAACCAAGAAAATAGCCAAGTCGTGACACTGAGACCTGTAAGTGTCAACGACAACAGTGAAGATTAGCTGAGGTCCACAGCAATTCTAGACTGGTCGAAATTTGATCCAGAATTTGAATCTTCATTGTTATGAAGTGTCTCCTTGGACACAGTGACACTTGATGCTACAGTGTAGATTGTCTGTAACAGCTGCTTTGTTTGTAACTGGACAACATTGAATATATCATAAACAATGCAAAGGGAATGTCCCATAGTGCATATTGTATAGATGTCCCAAGACAATATAAAGTAAAATTGAGGACAAGACAGAGCATGTTATAATTGATATCTGCTGCAGTAAAATCAAGAAAAGCTCTTGTCTTTTATAATGAGCAATGTGAGGAATCTCACAGCCAAAGATTCACAAGGTAAAGCGCTGCCATCTGTAACACAGCTGTAGTTCTGGTAATCCAGACTGTGCGAGATGATGTCTCACTTTCAGACACCACATTCAGCACGCGCAAGCTTATTCACATCAGATCAGTAATTAAAGATGATCAGTTCAATAGTTTGGAACAACGACCTTCAGCTTTGCATTGAAAAGCTTGTAAAAGATTTGCTCTTCTTTTCATTTCAATAGTGCAACACAAGTGTGTGTGTGAAAACTCACTAAATAATAAATAAAATGGAATAAAGGAATAGAAAGTCAGACAATCGCATAGATCAGCGTTGCCCAGGAGATACCTACTAGATTCTAACGGAGGGTGGGACGTGTCGGGGATTCTCGGGATATCACTGGGAAAAGAAACAGCAGAGATAAACGTCAGTCTCTCTCAAACCGGCGCCTCAAAGCAAAGTTAGTAAAGTTGTTGATGCAGAGGGACACATGCACATTAATGTTCTGTTATTACTCGAGCAGAGAGGAGGGGTCACGACTGCTCATTGAGGTGTTTGGGATAGAATGCCACATGGGGAACAAAAAACAAACAATGAGGCAAAGGAGAAAATGTGAGTAGAAAAGCTGCTCTTGTAAATGCAGTGTTTTTTGAAAATCTCAGATCGTTTCATTTGTGTGAAAGAAGCACCATCAGGGTCCAGCTTGGTCACATCCACAGCACTGCACACAGCTGATCCAGTGAGAAACACCAGGAACCACTGCACCAGCATGAGAGTCTGTGGGGCGCCTCTTTGGAAAATACCAAGAAACTTTTGACAGCATCAACCAATCAAATCAAAACAGGGAGTTGTGTATTTGGGATTCTTTGACTCTGTACACCTGATAGTACTACTTTATGGTTTAGGATTTTTTCATAGTCAACTAATTTTGTCTTTTTTGATCTGCAATGAAATATTCTACTGATAGGTGTTTCATAGACCCTTGGTTGCCGTGGAGCCCATCACAACAAATTATTATTTAAAGAAATATCAAAAAGAATTTCAATGGACTGATATTGTGCTTTAAGCAAGCTCCAATCCTGAAAAAAAAGAAGTGCTACTTCAGTTCTCCTTGGCATCCTGAGAGTTGAAAAACCAGCAATGAATTAAAAAGGAATCCCAGGCCTTCTGCAAAGAGTTTCAAAAGCTTGCAAAAGCAAAGCTACTGGACGTTGATGGACAATGACCATTTTGCATCCCTTCCAAATCAATGTTCCATTTAATTAAGACGGACGTGACAAATTACCGCCATTGCAAAAGCCAAAATTCAGACAAAGTGGCGTCCAGGTGAAAAAAAAACCCTTTGTTAAGGGATGCAAAATGGCCTCAGCAAAATGAAATAGTTTCCGTAAGCGTGAGGGGACTGAGAGTTCCTAACGAAACACGGGCCGATTACTTACTGATATTTTCTATAAACCCTTCGCGGGTGTTTGGGGAGAAATTCATACATTTAACTTTTTTTTTCCATTGCAAAGGAAATATAAGGTTCAATCTTAAAATCAGAAGCTTAGACAGACAGTCAGCACCATGCTCCTGTCAATGCGTCACGTATAAAACACGGACTGACAAAATCACACTGCTTTTAAAAAATGATGTGATGGATGTGATTTATCAACACATTGGGAATCTCAAAACCTGGTCTGAACATGCTTGCTCATAGCAGACTTAAAACTAACAAAACTAACAAAATAAGATTAACATATTAATATACAAAAAAGTTTCACTGTATAGTTTATGCCATTAATCTCCACAGGTGTCTTTGTGTCCATTGTGGGAAAAAAGGGTGTTTTGTTTTCAAATGACCATGTTTCAGACTCAGAATGTAGCAGATAAGCTTTACCTTTGGACATTAAGACATCTAAACTCCCTCGCTAATTTGTGTGAACCTTTTTCCAAGGGGTCCGTTGCAGACACCTCAAGTCTTTTATTAGCTACATAAGAATTCAACTGACGTCATTCTAGAAATGAGTGCTTCTTTAGGGGGGGCGCACAAGAGACAAAAGGGGAAATCTCCACTTTCAAAACTTGGCACGCCTCAGCAGCAGGTAATTTGGCCTGGCTGTTTTTTAATATTTTGAATGCAGCCGCACAGCTGTGCTCAGAATACAAATAACTGTCCCCATCGCCTGTCTGAGTCGAGGTCGTCCAAGTCTGAGTCAGTCTCAGTCAGCGCTCGGTTAGATCCAGCGGGCGACCGCCGGACTCAAAGTTTTTGCAACATGAGAGTATTGCAGTCGCCTGTGTATCGCCCGTGCTCCTAACTTACCCAATCGGTCGGGATACCACCAGCTCCACTTGAGGCTCAGCTTGAGACTCCAGGATTATGTTGTAAACTTCCTTCATGGTTGCCCCTGGTAACTGCTTCCCATTCCACTGCAAAACCTCATCCCCTATAATCAGATGCACATACGTTTTTTAGATAAGCAGAAATATCAAACAGTCAGTGTACTCTGTGGACGCGCTCCGTGGACCCAATGGTTCACGTTCAGAAAGGTGCAATTTGTGGAATTTAAAACAAGCTTGCAACATCTGCTGACTCACTATCGTCTCCTCGGGCCACATTTACTGGAGATTTGCGTAGTCAAAAGTCAAAACATGCGCAAACTCAATGTCAAAGACACTTGATGGGTTTAGCTCCCAATCCTCAATGTACATTTTGTGGTCATGGCATTATGGGAACAATGATGCATGTCTTTTGGGACTGTCCAGATGTACAAAGGTTCTGGGTTAAGGTTCTGGATAAGGTGTCTGATCTGCTTGAGAGGAAGCTCCCACTGGATCCTGCACATCCTCTCTCAAATAATGACTCCGGGCCCAAGTTCACTGACATAGAACGTAAGCTCTGGTTGGCTGGCATGACTGCAGCAAAGAAAATTATAGTTTTGAGGTGGCTTCCACAACACCAGTTATCAATAAAACATCTCGAGGTGATCTACAGAGTCGATGGTCATCAGCTTTTATTAATAATGTTAAGCTAAGAACATAGGAGATGTGGAAAAAAGCCACAGAGGATGTCAAGAAGCTGCTGTCATGACTGTAAGTCCAAGTCCTGATAATCACTTTGTGTCTTTCGGTTATCTTCAGATTTTATTTATTTTTTTAATTTATCAAATATCTTACTCTTAGACTGTGTGCTCCATATAAGAACATAAGAGAAAAATCCATATAAGAGAATAAGAGGGTGGGGAGGGAGGGGAGACAGAGGGCTGTGTTCTATATGTAGTGCGTGTGTAACGTATACGTTTGCTACATTCATGTTGAATGTAATTGCTTAAATATCGCAATCTGAATAATAAAAACTGTTGTTTGAAGGAAAAAAAGAAAAACATATGCAAACTTCACATCACCTGATCTGCTAATGGTGCACGCTGAGGATCTTTGGAATGTGCAAAAGCACCGGCCCTCTCTATTTAGCGCGTTTGCCTCCATGAATTTTCAATGTCAGGTGTTTCTGCTTGTGTTGCACAGAGTCGATGCGAACAGGTACATTTTTCCTCACACAGCAGTTTCAAAAGCAGTTTGACAGGCAGGTGCAAAGCGGCCCAGTTCTGTGCACAAATGGCTGCGGTAATTGTGGCGAGGAGGTGGGCACGCTTTTTAAGTGCATATTTAGCATATTTGAGTGCATATTTTGTTTTTCATTTGGCCAATATCTGAATAAATTGAATGTTTTAATAAAAGTAATTTGTGTTATTTTGAGTTATTCATTCCTTTGTTCTTCTTTGCATCTTTAGTTTAATTTCTTGTGTTCTTGTTTTTTATGGTTACAGGATATTCCGACTTCTTTGTTCTCACTCAACAATGTGTTTATATCTATTATATCTCACCCAGAAAATACCCCCACAGACACAAAGCCCAAACTGTTGGCGTGTGCACACAATTTCGCACTTATTTGGGATTTTTGTACATCCTGCTCACAAAACGAGGAAATGATGAAACAGGTCGAAACAAACCAATGCTACGTTCAAACATTCCAAATAAGAGTTGGTTTGATAGGTGACAGTTTTAGCATCGTACTTCTGACCATTCACAGCAGCTACACATGTCGTCTTTTTGTGAAAATTCCCCAAGTAGGACAGAGGAGGACCGACTTCAAATAAACTGCAGTGTGCGTACTCAAGGAAACAAAGACATCTGTCAAATAGCGCAACAGTGTTATTCACCGATGTGTTTTTAATAGTTTTTGGACAACAATGGAGCGCTGAGCCACGAGAATAAAATACAACCTGCTTGGATCTCTTTTTTGTTGTTGTTGTAAGCCCTGTCCTTGAATATAAAATCAATATAAACAAACCAGCCTCATTAATTTAGAAGTGAAGGACAGGACCAACCTAACAATAGATACAAAACCAACAAGCCACTAAGCAGAAAATAGCACGTTTCTAAGAGACAGAAGTTAAATCTGGTTGTATTTACTGAGGAAGATGAGACTCGCCTGCCCAAACATGAAAAAAAAAAATCATTACATCCAGAACAACAAACGCTTTTATGTTCTTTTGGTTTTCTGACGTACCTGCTCTCAGATGGCCCACCACGTCAGCCAGGCTGCCCTTCTTGACTTTGGTGATGAAGGCACCTAACCTCCCTGACTCGGTGACTCTTCCTCCCACCACCTACAGGAGACAGAAAGCAAAAACGATTCATAAAGTTCATAAAGCTTCACCAGACTCGATGTGTCCTCTCTAGGAAGTCTGTCCCTATGGTTGCAAAATTCTGGGAAAAGTTGGAAACTTTCCATGGGAGTTTTCAGAAATCAACAGAAATTAACAGGAATTTTCAGAAATGTATATTAGCTGAATTTACCTGGTCATATACATGTGTAAATATTAAACATTTGGTTTGTTAAACAGGGAATGTTCAGGATTTTTTCCTAAGTGAGACTAACTGTCATGAGTATTGGCACACATATCTGTCATAGGCAAACAGACATGCAAATATGCCTGATACAACATTCATAAATGCCACTAATCAGCTTTTAGAAGTATAGAACTTCTTTCACAGGACAACAAAAAAAACATTAATGGTGAAAAATAAAAGATAGCCAAGACATATTCCTTATGTCCACTCAGCAACCCAAAAAAAGTCCCATTCAAAAATGTTAGTATATTTAGTTTAGCTTCTCTTCAGGCCATGCTTTCTACTCATCAAGGACCTGGACCTTATTGTCTTCAGTAGCTGCTGTCTCGTTATGACTGGTCATCATGGCAACAAAACCCTGAACATTTCTAATATTCCTGAGTTTAAATTCCCATGGACATTTTCAGGAAACCTTCCTCAAAAGTACCGGAAATGTTCGGCCCCTTTGCAACCCTAGTCCTCTCCAACCTCGCTCTGACCTTCAAACCCAGCAGAGCCCCGGCCTCTTTAGGCATGGTGGCGCTCCTCTTGCTCAGCGTGATTCGTCCAATCAGATGATCTCCCTCCTTGGACGGTTGCCAGGTCACAGGATGCTGCGACAACATCATCTTATTAATGGACACTATGTACAGTATATATTGATCATTTATCAAATAGAGCTAGACTTTTTTTTATATGTACTTGGTTTCTATTCTATAAAAGTTTTATCTAACTTGTTTCCCACCATCTCTTAATCACATCGGCAGTAGGCTATAAATTATTTTCTTCTTTTGTAAAGTGCATCCATATAAGTATCGTAACCTTGCACAGAAAAGTAGCTACAAACTTGCAGGTTGATGATGAGAACAGAAGTCAAAGTTGATGACTTACATGCCATACGGTGGGGTCATGTGGGTAACAGTCCCAGTCACCTGGAAGACAAAACAGGTCACATGAGGCTGAATGTAGGAGACATGACCTTTTTCACACACACACACACACACACACACACACACACACACACACACACACACACACATCGCATACCAGCCTGAATTCCTACAGAGCTCCATCAAACGTATCTCCAGAAGCTATTTCTTCACACTGCAAAGGCTTAAAGTTATTGAATATTATCTCTCAGACTGAGCTACAGCTGGAGCATTCGTAAATGCCATGAATCCTCCAGAAATATTTCAGATCATATATTTACAAATTTGATGGTGTGTATGTAAGGGGTGTAGAGGGGGGGCGGGGGGGGGCAGTACTCCGAGGACACTATCATGACATAGAAGTAAACAGAGCCAAGCGATCTGAGGAGCCAGGAGGCGATGAGGTTAATGACTTGTGACAACTTGTTGTGGTATTATGTAATCTTAAAGTGAAGCCTCCGCCGATACACAACAAAGTTCTCAGTTTCATAACTCAAGCATGAGAGTAATTTTGTGCAGTGGGTGGGTCGCTTGGGCCACATGGGCAAGTGTGACCACGACACACTCCTGAGGATGGGATTATAGACGCGGCATGACGTCACTCATCATGCAAAGCTGTTTTGTTTGCGAACTTCTTAATGAATAAATACATCCTACATCAGGGGTCACCAACCTTTTTGACACTAAGAGCTACTTCATAGGTCTTGAGTCATACAAAGGGCTACCAGTTTGATACACTCATCTGAAGTAACAAATTTGCTGTGACCTTTGAACTAGAATAGGTCAGAGTTCATCTAAATGTATCTAAACTTCATGCATAATAAACATGTTTTAAATGTTTTTTTAAGATAAATAAATGCAAGTGTGATTTAAAAAGAATAGCAACAGAATACATTTATGAACAGGCCTGCAGGCACCTCATGTCAGCGTTGGTGACCCCTGACCTACATATTCTACTTCAAATAAAAACTATTTATTTCCTTAACAAACTTCATTCTGTATCACTTGCCAAAAACTGATCAAACTGATCTACTTAAGTCTTTCGAATGTGCGTAAAAAACCCTACAGGGAGCTGTAGATGCAAATAGATTAATTTTGCTTGCGCAGTGTAGTTTACAAAACCAATAGATAATTGTGGTGATGATGTTTGCCTCTAAATTTAGCACATTTGACAGCCATGTGCAAAACAGCAGAGTTATTATGGCATGGAGGAAACTACCCTTTTTCAGTGCCTACGCAACCAAACATTACCATATGATGCAATTCCTTTTTTTTTTTTTACTATCTAATGGGTATCTTAGTAAATCCCAAAGCCTTTTCACCTGTATTTAAGCGAAGCAGATTGCGTGACAGCACAAACGATCAGAAAGCACTCAAAGCCGCAGGACTCCGAAAAAAAGGTTTCAAAGGTTTATCCAATTTTCCATCAGCCTCATCAGCACACTATACAAAAGGTGGCAGCAAATACAACATTTATAAAGCACTCAAGTTACCTTTGTCTCGATTTTTAATGAATAATAATAAATGATAAAAAAAACAAATGCGGGTTGCCGTGAGTGTGTCAGGGAGCAGCGGTGCCTCTCAGCTCCACCGCCAAGGACAGACGACGATAAAGAGGGAGAGACATGAGGAAGCAAGACTGTAAATTCTGATGGATTTTGATTTTTCATGTGTTTCTACTGTAAAGAAAAGTGTTTGCAATAATATATTTGTTTAAACGCACCTGAAATAATATAATAAGTGTTGTTGTTCTCTAGTGGTGCACCAAGACATCACCTGGGCCTGCTAGCATGACCATTTCTTACATTTCTGTGGTATATGACTCACAAGTCTCACACATTTTCACCTTTGCATATTGTCACCCGCGACACCTGGTATTTCTGACCGCTATTATAGCGGTGGAACGTGTAGCAAGACGCTCAACGGGTGCTTGACACGTTGCAGCCAAGAAGATCAACTGCCCATCAGCCAATCAAAAAATAACATGCAGCTATCAGCCAATTAGAAAATAGCACTGGTGTAACCGGGTAATATACGGGTGATCTGACTGCAGCAGCGTTAGCGGGAAGAGAATATTTACCTGTCTTTTGGTGTCTTTTACGGGATTCACTTATTTTCCAATGTTAACCCTTAAGAGTTCCTGGGGACGTTTTTTTGTCCAAATGTTTTTTAACGATTTAGAGAAAAATTGAAAAAATGTATATTTGTTATGTATCTTTCAGGCTGAAGCTGATTAACAAGACTGACTAATTTAAAGTAGGAAAAATATTAATATATGATATCATATTATATATGAGATTAAGCATTCTTTTGGAAGGACACACTTTGTGTCCCCGTAGGAGAGTTTGCTATATAAATCTATCACTGAGGAAAAAATAAGACTGCCTCAAATTCAATGTTGTTGCTAATCACTGACCCGTCTGAGCCTGTAATGATGATGATAACTAAATCCTCCGTTAATCGCATTTTATGGAAATTATTAGTTTTTGTATTTTCTTCAAATTATAATACTTTGGAGTTACATAAACAAACTGGCATACGCATACGTATGTGTGTGTGTTATATGTTATTTTTATGGCAGTTTTTAGGAAGGGAACGTGTCTTGTCTGGGGGCGATTAAGAACATTTTTTCAAGGAATTCTTCAGGGTTAATTATCAAATATAATAATATTTATACCAGAGGCATTAAACAATAAGTGCATTTGAATCGTTGATGACTTATTTGGAATTTGAATTAAATTTGAAGTTGCCACCCCTGCTTCGGAACCCAGCGAAATAATTTGTGAAGCTCTGATGGTACATTTTGATTTCGTATACATTGCTGATGCTGACTGATGTCAGAATTTGAAATTTGTGTTTTTAAAAAACTATGGAAGTGTGTGTGTACCAACTTCTGAAGAGTTCCCCATAAAAACCTGCTATCTTCAGAGAAGCCCACCAGCTCCTGTCTCGTTGGTTTAGTGGGAGAGGATGAGTTGGTACTGTTTATGCTTACACAGGTCATAACAGGATCTACTGTACGTACGGTCCTGACGGCACATTTGAGAGTGTGTGTATTTCTGCAGTGATCTTACAAGGATTTACATGCCTGGACGCCTCTTGTCTGCCAGTAAGCTCATCTCAGCTCTGATCCGGTCTCAGTCTCGAGCTAAAAAAGGAAGCGGCGTTGTGCTGCCATGCCGGTGTGTTTAAAACCCGGCCTGACAGAAACACTCTCATGCTAAACCAGCGCTTGATCAATGTCACATTGCCTGGTCGGGGTCCAGGCTGGTGTTGTGTGCGCCCTCCTCTTCCTCTCAATGCAGCACACTTGATCGCTGTTAGCGTCTCCTCAAAGTGCAGCCGTCACATTCCGAACACCGCTGTTAGTAGGTGAAGACTGTAAACGCTGGATCTATATTTAGAGGATCATTCCTCCTCATTTAGCCACCGACTTTTGCTAATGGAGTTTTTCCTGCTGTAATTGAGACACGTCATTTAAAATGTCACAGTATAACGTAGCAAGAGAAGAACTGCTGGGGTAGTTTCAACGGTTGCATCAAAATTGCATCAAATTCTAATTGTCCATTGGTTTATTTCAGTTGGATGCATATATTCCCCGTATTTGTATTCTGTTTTACCTTTTCATGCTAACTTGTGCTGTTGCTGTATTGTTATTATTATATTATAATTATTATTATTATTATTATTGTTATTATTATTATTATTATTATTATTATTATTATTATTATTATTAGTATTAGTATTAGTATTATTATTATTATCATTAATAGTAGTAGTAGTAGTAGTAGTACAAGTATATTGGTACTAGTAACTGAAAATAAAAGTGCTTTACACAGAAACAGTAGAAATAAAATGAAATTTTTTAAATGAAAAAAAGGAATTATCTGATAAAGGTCATGAAAGAAGAGAAAGAAGATAAAAAGAAAAGAAAAGTAATACAATATGAGGAATAAAACAATATAAATGAGAAGCTTTAGAAAGTAGATTCAAATAAAAGCAAGACTATAAAAATACATTTTGATTTACCTTTTAAAAATGCTGCTTATCCCCTTATGTGGGAGGGTGTTCAAAAATCATGCGGAAAGCTGTGTCATCGTGTTTTTTTAAGCTTCAATTGTGGTACTTTCGATTAATCACAACAGTTTTGAACATTGAAAACTACCAACTGCAGGAAACCCACCAGCTCTGGTTTTTTACGACTCCTACATGTACAAAAGGAGCGGCGGCAGTGTTGGAGCCACAGTGGAACGCTTTGCAGTGATGTGACATAACCCAGCTTGGATATGACATGGTTGGAGTGTAAACAGCAATGCCTTCCCAGGCTTGGGGACATATTCGGCTATGTGAGGGCACGCAAGGTCAACGCAGGAATCAAACAGGGTCAAACAGCCCCAACACAGACACATCAACACACACACACACACACACACACACACACACACACATGTTTGCTCTGTGTGC
>CAESWR010000212.1:140951-154428 GCA_903171835.1 Mullus surmuletus | reverse complement strand
GTGCGTGCGTGCGTGTGTGTGTGTGTGGGTGTGTGTAATGTATGTGTGAGTGTGTGTGCGTGCGTGCGTGCGTGTGTGTGTGTGTGGGTGTGTGTAATCTGTGTGTGAAAGTGTGTGTGTGTAATGTTACAATAGCTGGTGTTAATGGGTCGTCCTGAGATGCTTCATCTAAATATCTGTGTTGTAAGGATAGGGGTCGACCACACCGACGGGACCTCTTTTTTAGGGGCGACACATCAGTGTTACACATCACAAAGTGTTTGCAGCCAATATTAATCTCATTTTTCACTCAGGTGGCTCAGGGGGAAAAAATCAAGCTTGGTTATCACAATCTCCTCCTTACTTTTATAAACGATATGAACATGCTAGACCACTTATGAGGAGTGCAAACAATGTCTTCTTTGGCCCCGTTTCCACCAGGCATTAACATGTGTTTTGGGTGGGGGATTGCAGTGCGTGACCACGTGAAAGAGGTGTAAACACACTCAGGACATTTTGAGGACGGATTGTGATCCGATTGGCAAAACCACCTCCAGAGCTGGTCAGGGACGTATTGTGAGCACATTAAACACAGGTGTAAACGCCTAATGCATCCTGTATCCGCATACGCATGGGTGGAAATACGTCATGGCAGCGTGCATAGGTTTGTAAAACAAACGAGCAAGGTGGACATCAGCGGTTAGCGGGCTAAGCTACTAATGTTGAAGTTTGGTTTTTTTTTACACGCACAAAGCATGTTGAGGACTCAAACAGTGTTCTTCCGTGAAGGTCTCCGTCACAATCCTCTCCCACCAGTCTTGACCAGATGTTCCTCTGGACAGTGGTGGCACTGGCCACAGCAGTAAGAAATGAGCATTCTTCTCTGCTTTCATCGGCATTGAGTTGTTGAAGACAGCTTCTTCTACCGCTTTGAAACACCAAAAAATAGCATGCAATAGCAGCTTCACAGATGGCTACCATTTTCTCTTCTTTTATCTTTTCTTCTTGTTTATTTCATTTTCCCGCTCATTGATGATCCATGATTGGATCTTAATCAGATCTCAATGTGTACACTGATATTAATGCCAGGTGTAAATGCTATTCGATTAAACTGTACCCAGATAGTATCCGGATACAAGATACATGTTAATGCCAGGAGAAGCTGCCACTCATTACCAGTGTTTCCATCCCTGCGTGTGTGTGTGTGTGTGTGTGCGTTCGTGCATGCTAGCTGCTTTCACAAGGGGGTGTACAGCAACAACCAAAGAGAGATGGCCCCCTTAAGACCAGTCACCAAGAGATGGACGCGGAGACGGACGCAGCCAGCGAGGCCGGCGATCAATAGTAATCATGAGGCGCTGTGGTGTTAACAGCAGATGACACATCGTCCGGGCTTTTCTCCTGCACTGCGCCTCGACACAAAGCAGCAAATAATTCCTTGTAAGGTGAGATCAATAGATATATATTTGCACAAGATTTCTTTTGTTTGTTTGTTGTTTTTGTTTTTTTTTTATCCTTTTTAGAATAGCTAGTTCCTGTCTCGGTGGGGAAAGGATTGCTGTCCAAAGTTTTTATGGTGGTTTCCTTCCAGCACAACAGGGACACTGTCTTGTCTCCGATCTCGCAAACACGTCCCCAGGGCTGTTATACACAACTGTTACACACACATCGTGGCAAGTTACATGTGCTCCTCTGGTATATTCCTTGAAAGAACCCTGACAGGTTCAGATTGCAACACTGCAGCTAGGAGTGCGCACACACACACACACACACACACACACACACACACACACACACGCATAATAAGAAGGATCACTCTCCAATTATACTTCATTCAGCTGATAAAATGTTGCTTCAATGTTTAGATTTCCATGCTCCGACAAACTGTGGCGACATTCGTCGAAACGCACCAAACGTCTCGTCATCATTATCTGATTCCTTATCCGCTGCGATTGTCACATAGGTTTACAAACCCTCAAAAAGAACACGTAACTTGTTATTATCTTGTGAGGGCTCGCTGTGCAATAACAATAGCTGGCTGTCCACAACCATCAGGGTTGAAAACAAGCCGGGGGAAACACTGGCTGGCATGGAGGTGTTTAGACATTTTTGTATCAGAGATCATAATTACCACATCCACTGCAAAAAATAGATGCCACAGTGGGGAAAAAATCATATTCTCTGCAATGCTGTGGTTTTACATGGGACAAATATGGGGCTGCATCATGTGTCTGTTCCAGTGATGAGGTAACTTTAGAAAACTTTAGTTTGAGTAAAGAAGGAGGGTCTTAAGTGAATAAATATGATCTGATTATATAACTAACTCATGCTCATAGTTCTTATATGGCATTTTTGCAAATAAATACCCCAAATAATTACAAAGTAGTTTTAATGTATGTTTCTCAGTTACATTTTCATGAAGCAGTATCAATGGTTATGTTTACATGTAGTCAAATAAGCCATTTTAGACTAAATATTAGCATTACCGAGGCTGCGTGCGGCCATGTGAACACCAATGACCCATTTGAGTAAACCATATTGCTCATATTCTGGTTTTTAAAAACCTGAATATTACCCCTGGGTTGCTCCTTTTCTAACCCGAAAATATTGACCGGAATAATCTCATATTCCGTTTTTAAAAAGCTGAATATTAGCCCTGGGTTGCTCCTCTTCTAACCGGAATATTTGATCATGTATATGCCTTTTGGTATATCCCCATCAAAAGGAACATGAATGTGTGGTCTGCGCATGTTCTATTCGCAAGGAATCTTGGTTTTTTGAGTAGAGGAACTACTTGTAAACAAGGCCAAATACAAGAACAACACCACACCACACTTTTAGACTCACTTCATGCGTGTGATGAAAGACACAAAACATCATGGCATTTGTACCGCAATAGCCAGATCCACAAAAAGCTGAGCGTAAAGTCGAGACGTTCTCCTTGCGTTGCTGGTTTGATCAGGATATCCCAATTGATTACAATGACCATGTATACAGGAATAACCCTGTTTGTTCTCGCATGTGAACATGACCAAACGCAAGAACAACAACACGCGACCAGAAATTGTGTCAAGTACTGGTGGGGGGTCAGAAGCACCTAAGCGCAAAAGAAGGCTGTGCCATCATTATCCGCTTTGCTGTTGTTTTGGGGAAGAAGAATCGGGAATCCGTGCGTCAAGATGTTCTCTGTATGTCGCTGAGTTGATCGGGATATCCCAATCGGTAACAATTACAATGTAAACTGGTTATTCCAAATGTTTCAGGAAGCCAGAATTTGTATCTTAACCTGAATATTGACTGCATGTAAACGTAGTCAAAACTCTTTATTAGAGTCATCATATTACTCTCTTTTATTAGTACACACACACACAGAACCTCCTGATCACTGCCCTTTGAGTTTCTGTTTGGGTTCATCCTTGCTCATGTGCGTCAACTCAACACTCATCTAAAACCAAACTTTTATAAAGACCAGAATCAGTTGTGCGGTTCACAGCATCAGTGAGCTGATGACAGCGGCAGAGAACAGAGCATCGCTGTTGGTAATTCTGAATCAGAATTGGTGTAAAAAAGGCAATCTTCGAGTGCAGCCTGAGTTACAGCCACATAAAAGCCCAAAGCCTTTACAGAAATACAGCCCCGGACATCACAATTAGAGAGGACGTGTGTGTATGTGTGTGTGTGTGTGTGTGTGTGTGTGTGTGTGTGTGTGTGTGTGTGTGTGCGTGCGTGCATGTGCTTATTAGACAGAGAGCCAGAGAATCACATACCACTCTCGTCTCCTATGAGAGGAGGAATCAAGACTTCAAAAACGGCCCTTTCGGGGAGAAACACTTGTCGTAAGTACAACAACACACACTCATCTCTCCACTACACTCCAGCAATCTCAGATAATCAGCCCCGGATATCATTAGCACAACCTTGTGCAGTGTGCTCCGTCTTTATTCCTATTAAAATTTGAATCATCTACCCATCTACCCATTCGCAAGCTGGGCAACGATGTTACAGTTACACACAACACTGCAGACTGTGCTTTTACATTTTTTTTACTACAGAGTAAAGCACAAGCGTCTCCGTCTATGTTGATTCTTTTGGTGTTTATCTGAATTTTGTTGTCAAGCGAGCTTTGTTTCTAGGTACATTAAAACTTACTGTCTGAAGACCTGAAGTCCAAGAAGATGTATGATAAAATACTCAGCAAACCAAGAGTGACGCCTTGATATCCGGGAGATATCAGGGTTTCTCAGACATAAAAATGGACATGGAGGAACCAAACACATTTTTTTTCTCATGGCAAGTCGCAGGAAAATGACATGAAGAGGAGTTCCACCTCCTGGCTCATTCTGGAGGTGCTCTGATGCACTTTTATCGCGCAAGCAACCTTTCCAGGTCGGACACAATTTCTGTTTGTATTTCATTGCAAACATGACTGTACTCTTTGACCCATTTACACCTGGCATCAATATGCGTCAGCGTCCACATTGAGATCCGATCACATCTTTGCAGGTGAAAATTAAAAAAATTAAAGAAGAAAAAAAATTAAAAGACTAGAAAATAGCCATCCGTGAAGTTGCACCGTTGTATGCTCTTTTTTGGGCGTTTCGAGGCGGTGGAATGAATTGCCCCCTTGCTGGTTTGTTTTAGAAACCTACACCACCATGACGTATTTCCACCCAAGTATGCAGATACAGGATGCATTAGTGTTTACTCCTGTGTTTAATGTGCTCACAATGCGTCCCTGACCAAGTCCACAGGTGGCCTCGCTGATCCGAACACAATCAGTCCTCAATGTGTCCTGAGTGCGTTTACACCTGTTCTTTCATGTGGTTACGCACTATCCCATCGTAATCCTATCACCCGAAACACATGTTAATGCCAGTTGGACACAGGGCTTTTGTAGTATCACAGTTTGAGTCATCACCTCAACTTGCAATGATACACACATAGGATCAGTGGGGGGAGTTTGCTGGAGAATTAGTCTAATGCTTTCTGGGCACAAAAAAACACTGTAAGCCAGAAAAGCTTTTTGGCAAATGAACCAACGTCCATTCAAATGAATTGGAGCTTCAAAGCTAATAGATCTGAGACAAACAAGAAAAGACAATATACACATTGTCACAACGTGGCTCAAACATACCACTCCCGAGTGTGTAATGGAAAAATCCCGGATGCGCACCCCTTCAAGCCTGTATCCACACTAAAACAAGCATGAGAGCAGATTGTGTCATTTGACCAAACCTGCTGCCAAATCCTCAGATTATTGATCACCATCTCAATGCATGGACACCAAGTGAAGTGATGCCATTCGCCGCTGAGAAAGTGGTCTTGAGAAGTGACCTCCAGAAAAAAAAATCCTTTAAAAGAACTTTATTGAAATACTGATCTTGGCCATACAATAGTGATGCCCTGCATATCACTCAGAAGCACAATTATCCTTGCCAACATTTTCACTTTAACTTTGAGTGTTTAGTTGAAGCGGAGTGGAAAAGCGGGCAGATTAAATTTGAAGTTATGGTACCCTGTGCCAGGCAAGATTAATCAATAGCAGAGTAATTAAATGAATCCATGTAAAACTGTATTTCAAACCCAGTGGGCTGTCCAGCTATACAGCCGGTGCTGTAAGGCCCGTGTTGTGCCAAAACACTCCTCTTCAGGACCCGTCATTGTTGTGCTGAGCTCCAGCAGGGGAGTGAGACGTCCATGTACAGCACACCAAAGCACTCCTGGATCGCCTCGGCGCTCGAGCCACGCCAAGTATCATCAAAGTGCTGGTTTGGCAGCTGCCCTGAGGGAAGGCGGCCAAGGCTAAGTAAGGTTCTAAACCTGACATAACTACACAAGCAGAGGAAGGTGTTAAAGGCATGTCCTCAGGGAGAGCTTCCCCAGCGGTATCATATCGGATAATTCCGCTTAACTCTTGTTTAACCGGACAAAATCACAATGAGGGGAAAGTGGAGCAAGCCAAAACGGGAAGCCGTGGAAATATAGGATGACCTCTATGGCTCTCACACCGGCCCCCGTCAGCCCGTCAGCTGGGACGCTTGGCAAAAGGGCCCCTGGGCCGCCATGGGAGTGGATGTTGGGCATATGGGTGCAAATGTAAGGGTGTGTGTGTGTGTGTGTGTGTGTGTGCGTGTGTGTGTGTGTGTGTGTGCGTGTCCGTGTGTGGGTGTGTCCGTGTGTATGGACGCTAACTCCACCAAACGCAAACTTCCAAAGAGAGCAGAGTGAGCAAGATGAGGCAGATAAAACACTGTTGAATCAGAGCAAAGATATCTGAATATAGTTATATTCGATGCTATGGGAGGCTTTTATGGATACATGTACTATTCAGATATTTACCAAATAAAAACTGAAAAATGTTATCACCTCCGCGTCACAACAACTGCAGCCATTTGTGGGCAAAACTGAGCCAGTTTGCACTCTCCTGTCTGTCAAATGTGGTAAACACAGATGCAAAATAATCACCACCGTGACAATCAAGAGTTTGAGTCAATGAATTGCATGTATTTTGACCATGCAAGTCGAAACATGCATTAAGGTAAATGTTATTTTGCAAACTCAAAAGACAAATTCTTCAGTGTGCGCCAACAGGAATCAGCGTGTGCGATTTTTGAGGGGTGTTATGGAGATGATATTGTTTTAAACACGGAAAATTGACCAGGCTCATAGTGCAGTGATTTGATCTTAGAACGACAGAACACTGAACTGTAAAGTGTCTCAGAATGTAGCCTGTTCAGCTTTAACCGATTCTGTAAAAATAACTGTAGAATCTCAAAGCAGGCTCCATATCTTCAAGTGAGTTTGGTTTACGCGTCCGCCCCACATTCAAACAAGCCAGTCGCTGCAACCTCACACACACTCTGTACCTTTGACATGCAAAATCCATAAAGTGGTCTGTCTATGTGCTTGGCCTTTGGTGGTCCGGGCCACCTCCCAGTGTGCCCCAGCCCCCCACACACACACACCATCAACTGGACACAAAATTGTTCCATCTAGTTCCAAGTTGATGTAGTTGAGTCATGACACTTCTACACCCTGCTGCTGCCACCAGTTTAGAGTTTACCTACAGCAACACACACACACACACACACACACACACACACACACACACACACACACACACACACACACACACACAGTCTGAAAAAAGTTGTTTTGCATTAAAGGTTGCATTAAAAATTTCAACTCCCAGAAAGAAAATTCACAGCACTCACCACTTTGTCCTCCTGCAGCCCGGCCCGTCATCCACGCATGATGAAAAGAGAGGAGAGCGTCAGTAACCATGGCAATGTTACGAGCGCACACAAAGCTGAATAATTATCAGTTATTATATTATCATTAACAATATTATGACCAACTCTTTTACACTCAATATAAAGAGACTCAAGTTTTTAAAGGTTCCTAACAGTGAAGTCGTGGCTCGTTAACCACTCGGGTCTTCAGCTTTATAAAATGTTTCAATCGTTTTCTTGATAAAGGTGCTGTGCTCCTAATCTTTGGGGCAAGTAATCTTGCCCAATCTAATCTTTGTTTTTCTGTCGTCAATATGTTCACGGGATGAAACAGGAAACGGCTGAAACTTGACCAACTTCAGGCTCTTAGTGGTTCATCGTTACGAAGCAGGGTCTCTGTTTTATGGGCGCGTGATAAATAGTGCATTATGGGAATCAGAGAGGCCTGAAATGAGGGGATGGATCGGTCTGTATTTGTGATTTATAAATATCTCACTTTGGCTATGTGGAAACTGTTGTGTTTTGTCAACATTGCTGATGTCAATCTAAATCACAAAGACCTGGAGACATTTTCTTGTCCTTGCAGAACTTGAAAAAGGGGTTTTGTTTTGTCTTGTTGTTTTAAACAGGCAATAACGTCTGCAGCATAATTTGAGCCAGCAGATTTTGGCAGCGGCCGGCATACGCATGCTGTGTTTTCTCCTGGTCGGATCGGTTGGTTGGTTGGTCGGTTGGTTGGTTGGTGCAAAATTAACCAGATCGATTTTCTTTTTTTTTTCCAAAGGGCGGAGCACGTGAGTCATGGAAGAACAGCAGGGTGCTGCTGCAGGAATTTCAAACAGTATTAATATTTCTGGCATCACAGAGACGGGGTGTGTAAAGGGCAAATAAATTACCTGTTTTAATAATGTTCTCTTATACACTATTCATTTCATTTTGTATCAGACAATGTGGTCCTGTGTGAGTGTGTCATTGTTTCATTTGTTATAAGTGAAGCTGTACATGGCAGCTTACAAACGTATTTTATTTCATCTAAAAGAAGCATGTGATGCATATTACAGCATGTTTCATATTAGTCTCAATTGTGCAAGAGCATATTTCATTTATGCACGTTATTCACATTTGTAAGATTTATATTAGAATTAATTGTGAAACTACAGCGATATTTTCTGTTCTGTTTATTCTTTTCACTGTGCTTATGATGCTCATGGCGTTCAGAGAGCTGAACAAGAAGAAAAACAAATTGCCACCTGTTTGAAACTCTATGCCTGGCTTATTCAATCGGAGTGTCCGCGACAGTACACGCTCTCTGAGTTCACTACGCTTGCTGTTTCCCTCAGGTCCCAATTCAGTACCAAGCAGTTTTCCCGTCCAACTCTTTATTGACCAAGAACTTTTTCTGCTTCCACACACTCCGACAAACAATAACACAGTTATAAACTCCCTGATTATAGAGGTGGTAACCTTGCCCGCAGTGTGATGAGGTTTGTATCAGCGTAGGCCTCAAATGCATCCGTCTGTTCCTCTAAGTGGACTTCCTGGATTGTTTTACATCTCACCACTCCTGGAGCAACACTTCTTCCAGTGTGTTATCGCGCCCACTGTTGTCCAAAGCAACGTGCATGTCCAGAAATGCCTGACAACCATCCGTCAAAGACGTTCTCCAGTTATTGCAGCTGCTGCCCTCCTCCACACACACACAACCCAGGACCCCACTGCTGAACTCTCCCTCTTCCAGGCACTTACTAATTAGGATGTACTTTTGAGTGTGTGTTTGTGTGTGTGGGGTTATTAAATGCCACACCGCTGATGTAGAGGAGGAGGAGAGAGAGTCGTCACTTATTTCAGAGGGAGCCTCGCATCCCAGCTCCCGCACACACACCCACGCCCCGCTGTGTGTGTATAGGGCACCTCCGGACCCCGGGGAGACTGCGACAGAGTGGGAGACCACCCCCTCCGTCCACAGCTCAGTCTAATGCCCAATTAACCTTTACCAGCTCCTGCCTGGGTCACACACTCACGCCGCATTCACACACATGTGGGTGGGAAGGCACATAAACACACGGCGGCACGCACAAATGTCACATACAGCACATATCAGCACACATCCAGGGCGTACTATACACCAATGTGCCCGTACACATACACACACACACACACACACACACACACATGTGCTATGGCTCACCACCTCCACCTGCGTTCCAGCAGCTGCGGCCCTGATATTGGCTGATCAGACGAGGAGCTGTGTGAAGAGCTGCGTGTGGTGGAACATCTGAGCATCTAAACGTGCAAATTCCAGGACAGACACCGATCTTTGTGCTGGTGATGTCAGCTTGATGCTTTTTATTACAATAATCAAAAATAAGTTGTACTATGCTGTTTCTATTCCTGTTTATCCGTTAAATACCGGAATCTATTTCATTGTCAGCAGGAAAGCTGTCAGTAACGGAATGACTGCTGAGGAGTCTGAATAAAATGATGCATTGTTATTTATTCGATTGATCTACTTTTTGATGACTTTAACCTTTTGAAAAACTCAACAAAATGAGAAATTGATTTCTTAATAAGGTTCAGGCTCCAAACAGTGACTACGTTTACATGCAGTCAATTTTCAGGTTAAGGTACACATTCTGGTAACTAAAACATTGGGAATCACCTGTTTACATGGTAATTGTAATCAGTTACGATATCCCGATCAAACCAGCAATGCACAGAGAACGTCACGATGCAATGCGTATCATTTCTGCTCCTTCTTCTTTTCTTCCTCTAGAAAAGGTGTAACCCAGGGGTAATATTCGGGTTATATATAACCGGAATATGAGCATTATTCCGGTTATTCAGATGGGTTATTGGTGTTTACATGTCTGCATGCAACAAGGTTATTGCCAATATTCCCATTTAGAAAAGGCTTATTTGACTGCATATAAATGTAATCACTGGCTCCTGTAATGGGCAGGCGAATTTATTACTATATAATTGAAGCCTTTACTCAGTGATGAAACAGTAAAAATAAGTTACAATGACTGCTGCTGCTGCTGCTGCACATTTGGTTTTGTGTTTATAGTTGGTGTTCTGTGGTAAAAGATGATTTCACAGTTTAACCGTCATCAATGCATATAACGCAGCTGAACTATAATAGGAGTATTACAGGGTGCAAAAGTAGTACCCCCCCCCCTTACCGTGTTGGATCGCAGGGACACCCTCCCCCCGCAGCGCGCACAGAACTTGGTCTGGCAGTAAGAGCAAAGGTTCCCACATCCATCCGCAAACTTGGTCTTCTGACAGATCCCGCAGGTCGGCGCATCGTCCCGGTGGACTGCCGAGCCCGCCGCCGCCGTGGCCTGCCGGACCACCGTCTCCCTGTAGCTGGACAGCTGCTGCTGGATGCCTCTGGAAGACAGTCAAAGGATTTATTCAGTTTACCATGTAAAGACAACAACAGTCACTGTGCTCGTGACCGGGTCTAGGTTCATATTCTCTGAAGACATTTTCAGAATAAAATGTTCACATGTGCAAGGTTGGAGAAAAACACTGTCTACAGTCAGTCACCGTATTTCAAATAAAGCTTGGACGTACAAAAAAAACAAAAAACAATGCAATCTGCTCTCAGGTTTCTTTTCCTTGGCCTTGTTGCCTTGTGCTGTCTCTTAGGGAAATTGTTGGATCTCTCAAAAATACATAAATATTTCAAAGCGTGGTCTGGACGTGCTCTGTGCTAAAGTGTGAGTTGGAAACTGTTTGAGTTCAATTTGACCTATATTGTGTTCGACTGGATCAATGACATATTTGCCAAATCTAATTTCACGTTTCAAGTTTGGCACTTGCCTACATTGGCATGCTCATATTTGCAGCATTGAATAGATAGAGTAGAAGAATATACTACAACATGTACAGTTTTTTTATGTATTAATATGTGCAAGAATTCTAGATTAAGTAATAACAACCGTTCCAAATACTTTTAAACACCTGTGGATATTATTCGATTACTATTACAGGATTTGATTAACAGGTGATTGAGACATCTGTCCCACTGCATAGCAGTTTACTTAACCAGGACCACAGAGGTATTTGGTTATTTTCGAAGGTACAAAAGTTATACACTGCGTCTTCATCGCTGCTGCTCACAGACTGAAAGAGCATCTCTCTGCTCTGTCAGGAGCCAAATAATTAGTTAAAATACCGCATCTTTCAGACTCCTTTGATTACATTTGTTTCAGCCTTCCCGTTTGTGAATGATTACATGCCAGAGAGTGATCAGACACACTAGCAGAGGCGGGCAAGACTTTTATTGGAAAAACAGTGAATAAATAAAGGGGAGGAGCGGTGAGCTGAGACCAGCAAGCGAAGGACACAATTGTTGCATCACGTCAAGTCAATATCATTGCTCTCAGCACTGTTTGTGTCTTTCTGTGTTATCAACTTTTTTTTCTGATATTGTTTAAGGCCGCTTTGCCGACAGGAAAAACTCTCTAATCAATATGAGAGAGATTGGAGGAGTGTTGGCTTTATATCTGAGACATTAGAGTATTTTGATTAACTGGATTTCACACTGGAAATTGAGGGAGGGGTAAAAAATGAAATAGGAAACAGGCTTTTTTTTTTTACCTCTACAGCTTTGGCTTACTGAGGTTGTTTTAAAAGAACTATACAAATATAGTTGAATTGGATTGGGTTTCTGAACTGACCGGAAATCAATAATCAGAGCGTTTAAAAAAAAACAACACACAGCTTCTTACCTCATAATGATCAGGACAGTTTACAGTCGGAGTGCCGCTGAGCAAAGCAGAGGAACGAGCACTTGCAATTGTACTCATTTAGTTGTTAGTGAAACTCAAATCATAAAAACTCATTCTGTCCCATGAGCCCCTGATAAACTATTACACTGAATGGTTGGGAAGCAAAGAAAGCACTCACTCACTCACACACATGTAGAGAAGATTCCTCCTGCACAGCTGGAAACCCAGACCGAGTCTCCACAGACATTTAAATAATTAAATCAAAACGTCAAAATGAGCTCTGGCATCCATTCAATCAGCCGATTCAATCCGAAGATCATCTGCCATTGTTCAATGGAAGCGCATCCCTTACACACAAGGAAGCACAGACGTAGCCTCCTTCTCCGCCAGCACCGCCATTAAAAACTACAAATCCCATTAGCAGAGGCCGGTGAAAGGGAAGCCTGACGCGCAGCCCGAGGACGGGGGAGTCGGCATCGCTCCTCCGCGCTGAACACAACAACAAGGTGCTTCTCAAAAAGCACACTGAAGACAGGAGCAGGTCCCGCAGGCTGCAGCCCCTGCCCACACACACACACACACACACACACACACACACACACACACACACACACACACACATACAACTAACACACTTTTTTTCAATATTCTCATTTTTGCACACACACTAACACACACAAATCCACTGGTGATGTCACTGAAAGTTACACATTCACTCACACACACATACATACACACACACACACACCATGGGAGCGATAGCCAAAGGTCAGAGAGAGGTCACCCGCAGCTGCAGCACCACAGGATCTACTTCCTGATCCGTGGTTCTCACTGAGTCTCATCCCCTGGTTGTGTTCACAGCCTGCTCCCGCTCACACGCCACACACACACTCACATACACTACGCTTGTGATATATGGAGCTACTTTGATTGATTATGTGTGTATTGTAGAATTGATCGGAGCTACACTGCCTGTCCGTGGGAAGCCCTGAAATGGAGCAGCCTCTTACACATGAACAGGAGGGTTTATTTTTGGATCTCCGGACGATTCCCATCCTACGGGATATTCTGTAGATGTTAGTGATCAGTGGCTTTGATCCAGAATTGCCTTGATTGGTATTAGACTAATAGATCCGTGTTGGCCAGATGTTGCGCATTAATAAGCCGCCTCCTCCTCCTTCTTCCCTGCCTCCCGTCTTCCTGTGCGACCATTACATTGTTTTTTTTTAACTCATCTTGCTTTCCTCCCTCTCATTTCTCCTTTTTCAGCACTCCTTCACAAACGCGCACACACATACACACACCGATCCTTTATGCTTCACTTAATCCTTTTGTGCTTTTCTACCTCTTTTTTCCGGTGGCAGTATTTCATGCTTTATGTTTATGTTTGTTGAGTATAATTGTTAACGACAAGTGTACATGTGGCACTTAGTTGCCATAAAATAAACTCGCTCAAGATCATCTCAGCAGAGAAATGAGGAAATGACTGAATGAATTTCTAAGTACTGCTTGCACATCAACGAGGCC
>CAESWR010000212.1:123499-138766 GCA_903171835.1 Mullus surmuletus | reverse complement strand
GGCCGAGACTTTTATCTACATTTTCCTCAATGTCGACAAATGAGGAAGGAAGGACTAAAGCAGCAACGTCAAGATTTATATTATTCTGAATTTTTATAATTGTTTTGATTTAGAGACCATCAGTGCAGAAATGACGCACTAGCTTTACTTGTAATCTCCCAACATTTTGGTTCTTTCAGGGAAAAGCTCAACGCTGGATTACTTAAACTTCCAGAGTAAAATAAGTGCAAAGGCTAAGGAAGGCGGGAAGGAGGAAAAGCAGGAGGAAAGGTAATGGAGCACAGCTTGAGCACAAATGTACGGCTCTGTGAAGCTGCTACGATGTCATTCAGTCAAAGCTGGACAGCACATGAGCCTTCAGCGGGCAAGGGCAAACAGAGAGGACACACACACACACAGACACACACACATTTGACAGGGATATCCCTCCCTGGCTGTGATTTCCTGCCCGCCTCTTCACCTCTGAATTGCTGCACAGTCCAAATACTTACACTCTGGAACTAATATACCAACATACGTGTGCGCGTGTGTACGGTTCATACATCTAGGAACTTACTTTGCTTGTCACTGGACGACACATTTTTGTTGAGAGAATTAAAATAAAGAAAAGGAATACTATGGAGACACAATGTTGGTGACCATGAGCCCAGGGGCGGAGCTAGAGAGGTAGCCAGGGTAGCCACCTTCAAAATCGGAGCTTCTGAGAACGGACACTAAGGGCGCTCTTCTTCAGTGAAATAGCCCCCCCCCGATATAGTCTTGTCTCCTCTGTGGCCACCCCATATATAAAAGTCTAGCTCCGCCCCCTGCGTGAGCCCATTGTCCAGGCAAAGTTCCCCATCATTTTCCTCAATCGCTTCCCGCAATATCATGGGCGCCCGCTCCGCCAGAGCCTGGATCCTCCATCAAAGCCCAGAGTTACAGTGAACAAACTCGGAAAGCAAAGCCCCCCTGCTTGACATTCACTGGATGTGTCCAAAAATAAGGCAGATAAAATAGCTGAGTCCTTCAGTCCTTGAGAGTCATTACCGCCACTAAGCCAAGCGTTGGCACAGCCTCCTCCGCTCCCGGGCCTCATAAAGCAGGGCGGCATTGGGTTGGGATTCCGAGCCAGCCTCGACTCTTTTCCTGTAGTGATTCGGGCCTCCGTGGCCGAGCATGAGTCACTGCTGCCGTACTTGGATCGATATTCAAGAAGCAGGCAGACATGAATCAAATAACAATGAGTCAGTGTCAGAGAAAATCACCTCGCAGCCATTTAGAAATTAAGCACTCCAACTTTGTCTGGCGCTCTCGTTTTCTCCCCAACACTTAGTTTTAAAGTAAATGTAGTCCCTGGGTGCTGCCTTCTGCTGTGAGATGTTTGACTGAAGACCTTCAAAAAGTCAATTTTCATTCCATCCTCCGCCAAAACTTTTCTCACCCCCCTCTTTAATCTACCCCCCCCCCCCATACACACACACACACACGTAGACACACCTACTGTAGAAGAGTCATGTAAAAGATTGATTGGAACTCATTCTGCGTCCTATTACAGACGGGTATTAAAAAGTTTCCTCCCTCTCACGCTATTTGTGAAATTGAATGGAAGGTAAAATGCATGCCAGAATTAGAAATAGGGCTGCAGTTTGTGTGTGTGTGTGTGTGTGTGTGTGTGTGTATACTTGTTTGTATGCAAAGGAGATCCACCTACACTCACTTTAGCACCTTATTATTTGCAAAAAATATTTCATCACCTTCATATAAATCTGGAGATTATGAAACCAGTCTTATAGCAAACACAGCATCGCTTAAAACGCACGTCGGCAGATGGTCTTTTAAGACGCCACGAGGGTGGAAAAAACTTTTCATGACATCAAGGGGATTTTTATTTTTTTACACTGTCGGCTAACTAACTAACTGTTAACAGGAAAAAGTGAAAGATGCGTGGAGTTACATAAATTGGATGCAATAACACTTTTGTTTGGACTGGATTCATTTAATATCTCCATTATTCACATCACACACACTTCCTCAGAAAGGTAGTGTGCCACTGTACATATTTAGCCAATAAAAAATGTATATATTATATTATATTATATGTATATATATGCATGTATGTATGCATGTATATGTATATGTATATGTATATGTATATGTATGTATGTATGTATATATATATACATATTTTATATATAAAAAAGGTTTGTTTGTTCATGCTCATGTGTGTGTGTGCGTGTGTCTGTATATGCGGCCGGCGGCAGCGGCGTGGCGTGGACGATCCTCGCCGTGTGCTGGCCGCTCACCATATGGCAGCGGGGACATGGAGAATCTCACACTCTCCGGCTTTCTGCCATCGGTGCCAAAGCGCCGTTGTTCCTCCTCCGTCCCTCCCTCGCTTCCGTCAGACAGCTCGCCATGCTGGGCCGCTCCGTTTGTACTCTCACTCCGCCCCCACGCCTCCATCCTTCACTCTTCTTCCGCCATCATGCCCCCTTCATCCTCTATCCTCACCTCTTTTTTCTCCCTCCTCTACCTTCCACCTTCTATCCTCTTCTTCCTCCATCTTCCTCTATCCTCCCCTTTTCTTTCTCCATCCTCCACCCCCCATGCTCCAACCTCTATCCACCAGTCTTCTTTCTCCATCCTCTTTCTCCATCCTCTATTCTCCATCCTTCACTCGTTTTCCTCCATCTTCCTCCACCTTTTCCTGCCGTCCTTCATCCTTGATGCTCCCATCCTCCACTCTTCTTTCTCCATCCTCCATTCTCTATCCTCAAACCTTCACTCTTCTTCCTCCATCTTCCACCCTCCACCATAATTCTTCCACCCTTCATCCCTCCACCCTGCGTACTGCTTTTCTTACGTCACTCTCCACCTGACGGTTTCTGAACGGTTGTCGGCCTTTTGTCTGAGAGGTTTTGGACGGAAAAAGTGGTGGAATTCCAGGGACCAAACCAGCTCTCCCCCATGTGTCTCTTACCTCCCGACTGCCTCACCACCCACTCACTCGTCCTCACTCTGTCACACTTGTTTTGCTTGTAAGCTTCTGATTGTCTTTGCTCTCACAGAGACTTTGTGTCTCACTCGACACATTTGAAAGATTCTTTATTATGACTCTGGAAACTATTACGGCTACTTTGTCTCCCCAAATCACACAGGAAGACCTGCAGGATTGGACAGAAGAGCCGCTGTTGTGCTTTCACTGTGTTAAGGTTGGAGTCCAAACCAACAAAATGAAGATAACCATCAGGATCCACGCTCCTCTACGTAAGGACATGACAACTTTTGGAGAAATTACTTTTTCCTGGAAAAAGTGAAAATAAGTTATGTGCTCTTTGAAAAAAATGTTAGTTCAGTCAGAGTCTGTGTGATGCTGGCAGAAGTTCTCCACTATGACTCAACTGTGGCAGCTGTGTGAAGTGAGCAGCCTTCTGCAGAGCTTTGCCCCAAATGCCAGTAAAGGAGAAGACGGAAACAGATGAACTTTCATTTCATTTTCAAATTCATTTTCATTACAATAATTGATACATTTTCCTTATTTATGCGCTTTCCCCTCCTCTCTGCATCCCGTGGCCCCTGCGAGCCTCAGCAGCAGCAGCAGCAGCAGCAGCAGCAGCTTCTCGTCTGTATGCGATTACAGGTCAGGTCAGCTTGTATCTGAACGGGTCACATCAGATCGATTTGGAGATAATTGAGGAACAGATCAGCTTTGAGCATTCAAGGTGCTGAGAAGGAACACTGGGTGCTAAAACTTAACATCCTCACATACTTTAAATGACTTTTAGATTATTATCATTATCATTATCATTATCATTATCATTATTATTATTATTATCATTATCATTATCAGTATCATTATTACTATTACTATCGTTACTGTTTTTGTTGTTAAAGTGGGGGTTGAGAGATTCTGCATACCTAGAATGTTTTTTGAATATTGGATATTGTTAATAGATCTTGTTATCGAGTGTCAGCAGGTCTATACATAAAGTCTGTTAAAGTTGATGGAGGGAGCAAAGGTTAAGGGGGCAGATCCAAGGAATCCTCAGTGGCTATGTTCACATGCAGTCAATATTCAGGTTAAGGTACATCTTAGGTTCTTGAAACAATCGGAAGAACCTGTTTACATGCGTGAGCTAATAGGGTTATTCCTGTATACATGGTAATTGTAACCAATCAAACCAGCAACGCATGTAGAATGTCTCGATGCACTGAGAACTTTACGCTCACCTTTTAGTGGATCTGGCTATCGCTTACCTTTCTACCGTCTACAAATGCCAGGATGTTTGTGTCTTACATCCCACTTATGAGATGATTGGTTTCCTCCTCACTCTAAAAGTGCGTTGTGGTGTTGGTTCTGTTTTTGGCCATGTTTACAAGTAGTTCCTGTACTCAAAAGACCAAGGTTCCTTGGGAATAGAACATTCGCAGAACACAAATTCATGCTCCTTTTGATGTATCTTTGCATTTTTGATACATTAGTCGTACATGATCAAATATTTGGGTTACAAAGGAGTAACCCAGGGGTAATATTTGGGTTTTTGAAACCGGAATATGAGCATATTCTGGTTATTCAAATGGGCTATTGGTGTTTACATGGCCACGCACAACCGGATTATTGCTAATATTCCAGTGAATAAAGGTTTACTAACTGCATGTAAACGTAGCCATTCTCACGTCATGAAATATAACTTATTTTAAAGTTATTTCTAGTGCATTTCTCAGGAAATATGATATGAACAGTATGAAAAACTCCAAGCTAAGCTACACCAAAAAGAAAAGAACAGAAAGTGGAATCAAAGACCTTTCTACTGCAATGTCATCACACTCAGTCCATCAACCCCAGGAACGGTTATTTTCTCGTCCTCGATTAAGTCTTCTCATCCACATCAGACGACATCATCCGCAAATCATGTAAGTTCATGAGCACTCGCTGTCAGTTGATAACAAGCAGTTATCTGTGGGCCCGGTAACAAAGAGCAGGTCTGGACCACGCTCTTAGAATTCCTCATAACCAATGAGCGGGAATACCCTACCACTATTGGATGTTCCAGCGGCGGGACCTGTGGAGATGTTTGACAGCATGTAGGTGGAAACGTGAGGAGGCGGGGTTGGGTGGGGTTGGGTGGCGGCGCTGTGGTGACTTGACACCGTGCGACCACTGGAAGTCAATAAGCCGAAAACAACAGACCACCCACCATCAGTTTTTGGCTCCACCATCCCCACCTGGCCTTTCCAAAAGCCAACACAAGTGGAAAACACTCAAGGAAAAACTATTTGTGGTTCCAGATTAGATAAAGGCAGAGCAGGCAAAGAGTGAAGGAGGAAAACAAAACCTTTAAAAAACTAAACCCACAAGAGAGAAAAACAAAAGATGGACATTGGAAAAAGAGAAAAGGAAGGTGAGATGGAGGGAGGGAGGGATGAGAGTGCGGAGGGACAGATGGAGAGAGCACCAGAGCCAACAGCAGAGCTAAGTGGGTAGTGTGCTCCCCAGACAGCGCTCCATATGGCCTGGCAACGCCATACACACACACACACACACGCATCTGAGGGGGAAGTCAAGTCTCCTGTACATTAACCAAAAAAAAAGCATGATCCAGCTTCATACACGCCTCGTTTTTTTCCAGCATAGGAATGTCAAAGATTGGTGTTGTTCAAAAGTGCTCTTGTGTATTATCTGTTCTCTTATCAACAGCACTCTCAATTAACAGTGCTTTTTTTTTTTACAATTTGAAAAAATGCATCTGCGTTCATCCAATAAAACATGTGCGGCTTCACTCAATCTGTCAGTTTTTTTGTGAACTAACTTGCTGAAATTTCTAACCGCTTGCGTGGTCTCTTTTTTTTCCACAGAGCCGAAAACATGAGTGAAGACATGCGGCGGCGACAGTCCTTTGAAAGACTCATCTGTTAAACTGCCAATTAGCGCTGTCACAGATGTTGCGCCCTGACAACCTGACCGGAAACACCGTCCACGCTGCGCATGCAATGCAAGAATGAGGTCAGTTCCTCTTCTCACTGATTCACAATGTTTGTCAGTTGACCGGCCTGTGATTGGTTGGTGATCGGTGCATTATCAAATCCGTATCTCTACGCTTACAAAGCGGCGCTGCAGGAATAAGTCAAGTAAAATCCTCTCCACACACGCACACACACACACACACACACACACACACACACACACACACAGCCTTTTCACTTCACTGCCGTCTGGCAGACACGTAGCAGCAGGCTCGGAGACAGTTTATCCTCCAGCCATCAGGAAACTCAACTGTGAGCTGTCAGCGATCGGACTCCGCTGACACACTGGATTTTTGATGACTGCATTTCCAAATCAGAGCACCGTCTTTAATCAAACACTGCAGCCTAAAAAAAAACAAAAACAGTGGATGTTTTATATAGTCAAACAAAGTTATTCCCAAAGTATTTGTATTCTTTATATTTCCGTGCATGAGCTGCTCGGTTTGGGATTTCCTTATGAGTGCTTCCCCGATTTTAAAATACGCATGAAGTATTTCAATATGTATGAACCTTGTTCCCTGATCTTCCTCAGACTCTATCATCTGTGGTAGATGTTCCTATATGTGGCCGATCATTTCGCACAACGCAGTACTTATCATAATTCTGGTGCAGATCCGGCCATACAAATGTCTTGCTCAGTGTTTTGGTGATGTTTCGCTTCATATTAAAACATGTATCTTGAAGAACATGGTGTTATTGGGAGTAAGAGTGTGTGAGCAACCCTATGGGCAAAAACTCAATTCTTTCCAACCGTATTCACCAGAACTGCATGACAATGTTATAGTACTGCATTAACAAGTACGCCAATGTATCCAGGAAATTGCTTTAGGTTCTTCATACAAAAATCTCCATGATGAAAAAAATCTTCTTCAAACAATCACATCATTAAAGTTAGAAAATCATTCATAAGCAATCATAAGAATTACGTAAGTCTCAACCTGTGTCACAGTCTGAAAGGAGGGAAACTCTCAGACACACAGAAATGTAACTGAGAGTGTGTCCAATCCCTTCGGTCTCCCTGCTGGGACAGAGACTCATGGGAAGATCAGGATAACAGCCAGTCCCTGACGGAAGTGAGGAAATGACTCCTCGCCAATCCCAGGGCTCGCTGAGGTTACTACAGGGCTGCTGGGTCATCGCCATGGCAGCCTGCTATCAGGGGACACCTGGCCAATCACATTTAGTGATACTGAAATGTAAACATGCTTACACTTGGTGGATCCATGTTGCCTCTGAGCTAGCATGGGGTCAACAGAGCTGACAGGCAGAGGGGGGTGCAGAGGGGGCAGGAGGAGGTTTTGTTTGTGTTACTTTGCCTACATTTGTCCCGACTTCTGCACTGGCACGTGTAAAGTGGTACCAGATGATGAATCCATGAAGTTTCATCAGTTCTGTGAGTCTGTCATCACCATATTGGTTATATATCATCTGTAAGGGTTCTACAGATACAGCATATAAAGATTATACTACTCCAACAATGTCATTATTTCAGTAAATTCTCCAAAAGGGCATTTAGAAAAGGCCCATGGAGTGAAGTGACTGTACAATCTTTTCTTTTTGATCTGCAATAGAACATATATATGACTAATAAAAGACTTAAGTTGAATTGCAGGTGAAGGTTAACATGTTTCCCTGTCGACTCCATGGCATTAACTTGAAGAGAACACAGCGGTCAAGTTTTCAAAAAGGCGTTTTTTCGTTTCAGTGTTTTCAGATTTCCAGCAGCTAAATCACGAGCTCACCAGAAATCTGTTCTATCTCAACCTGACAAGCGTTTGGCAGCCGCTGAGCGTCACCAGCCAGGTTTCCCTGCCCACTGCACTTCCTCCAGACGTTACAATGATCCTGTGATTAAACATTACGCCACGAGAAATTCGCAATGCACAGTCGACGTCTGTCATGCAGAGCTGTTTGTGTTTTGCTCACTGAGATGTAGGTGGGCTCCGTGTGCTGCTCTGGAAGAACATACGGATTATAGGGAACCATATTATCTGCACTCTTCAGACTGTAAAAGTTCAAAGAGCAACCCAACGGAATTTCTTTTAGAAAATATCCCCCATAAATACACATCTGCACGTCCAGTAAAAAAATATATCAAAATGTAATTTTGCAATTAAATTCACCATGTTTGGGCCAAAGCAAAAATTCTCCAGCAATAAATTGCATGAATCTTTTATTCATTCATTTATTTATACATTTTCGAACCACAACACTGCTAAAAGAACTCAACATCCTGCTGGCTTTTTGTGGTTTGCATTAGAATGAGTTCATAGATTATCTCTATCCACATTATGACTTTGACGTCTGGTGTTTGGAGGAACCGTGAGTGGAACAGTGACCGGAAAGGCACAAATTGTATAATGTTTTAACTGGGGGCCATATTGCTGGATTCCTCAGAGAAGCAGATGTGCTCCAGCTGACTTACTCCGTAATCCAACCTCCCTATGTGATACAACAGTATGTACACACACATAAAGCACACACACATAGAACACAAACAAGCTTTATCCTTTGATCATTGTGTGGTAGCAAAAAAAAGACATTAGTGGCTGTGGAAGTCACTGAGAACAGAAACGCATGCACTGCACATTTCAATGTGCAAATAAGATTGCAGGAACAACGATGCTCATAGAACATCAGAGAGAGAAAATGACAGAGTCCGTTTCATGTAACATTGGCAATTCAAATCTGTATTAACAACCAATGATCAAATAACCAGACTTAACACGCACACACACACGCACACACGCACAGCAGCAGCAGCATAAGAAAGACCATGTGACCCCCGCGATTAAACAAATGCTGCTGACCAGTAATCACACATCCGCACTAATTGGACACTACAAGGTAGGTATGTTTTGAGGGAAAGTTAATCCATCATTAAATCTCTGTTTGATGACTGTCAGCTGGTTAGCATAGCACTCACAATCCATCCATCGGAAGTTTAGAGTAATATAAAGGTACATTGTAGAATGAAATGGCCGGAGTGGTATCATGAGTAAATGTTTCTAGCAGCAATGTAGCTTGTGACTTGTAGATCATTTTCCATAAAGTCATCTAACATTACAAATCATGACCGACCCTGATCAGAGTCTACATTAGATGGCTCTTTTTCAAACGTTCAAACTTGCACTCGTCATACAAACAGGTTTGTCACACCCATGAACAAGTTAAAGCAGATGTCATCTCATATATTGGCATCCAAACTCATTTGAACTCGAAGGCCACTTCCACAGTTTTTGCAGGACAAAGCAGTTTTGTTGTACTTTTGCAAAACAGCATTGTCTCGTTATCGTGTACATATATTGAGAGATTCTGTCCGAAAGAGCCACAAAATAAGAGGCCATTGAAACAGTCTTGACAATGACATCTTCACTGATTATCAGTGTTGATTCAAACACATGCTCGAGCATGATAAATAGATATACTGGGCTGCGCCAATAGTTTCAAGAAAGGATGAGTTATTTTGTGAATGATAAAAAAATGAATTTGGATCTGTAAAATACTTACAGCACTCAATTTGAAATTGAGGAATTCCCAACAATTCCCAACAAACCAAAATGTCTCATCACAGGAATTATGATTTGATTTTTTTTTTTTATCTATATTTAAAAATAGTATCAATCAAAAGTCCTTTAAAATAATATTTAATAAATATGTCATACCCTGAATTTTATATTCAGGCTAGTATTCGATTACATTATCCTAAAAAAAAACCAGAGTCTCCTCTATACCAGGATAGTTTGACCCAACTTGGCACATGGCATCACCTGTCAATCACTGGCACTGCCGCCATGACAACTCAAACAATAGAGTCCTGGTTAAAGCAGAGCAGCAGTGCTGCTGAAAACACAGCACAGTCACAAAGTTTCAGAAATCAGTTTAACAAATCAGACACTGACAGTGCTTTACATCTCTTTTTTTTTTTCAATTAAAAATGCTTTGCGCTGGTTAGGGGGTACTTGGCTGAAAACATGTTTTACAGGGGGTACATCACTTAAAAAAGGTTGAGAACCACTGAACTATGGAACAGTTTGCACATGCAGTCAGACAGAAAATGAGCAGTCAAATGAGTAAGTCACACCACAAAAAGTCAAAAATGTAGTGAAATGTTAAGTTTTTGTAAACTGCACACTCATCCCATCAGATTCATTTGTCATACTCAATAAAACCCCAACATAGCATTACCTCAACATAATGCTGTATTCACATCGAACACAACCCATGCATCCAAACCTTGTCAACTTCAAATAACCTAAAATACCGTGGCAACGGACGCAACCGACGCGGCCAAACGCGTCAGGTTGCACCGCTAGTGCCGCGTTAGTCACGTGGACTGAAGCTGCATCGCTTGGAGACACGTAGTTACATTGACTGTGTTTGTACCGTGGTCACTTTGCTCGGCCTAAAGTATTGTAGTTTATTAGTTCCATTTACATTGTCAAATACAGTATGGCTGCTCCACAATAATCCTTTGTTTTCAGTGAGGAGTTGGTTGGAACATATACTTTTCTGGAACGGACTGCAAACAGGCCTGCAAGCAATCCCTCTCAACCAGGTCGTCATTCTCCATGTTCAAACCAACAAACTGAGCTATTTCCAATGATGTGATTGTCATTTTACTCCCATACTGACGTGACGGCCGACCCTGAGGAGGCAGCTCAGCTAACTTATGTCAACATGCCTCCAGCTAAGACCAACTAGCAACTAATGGACACACAGACAACCACATTTGTTTGCTAACACACTAGCTGTGTTTCTATCTATCACCAGTCACCTTTTTTTCAAACTTGGGCAGGTGAGAAATGTTTCAACCTAAACGTTTCTCACACACACACACACACACACACAGTGCCCTCCAGACAAGATACTTGACAGAAGAGCTGAACAAACTGCAAGACAATCCAGCCAAAACTCCAGTGAGGAGGAGACAGATCTGGCTGGTCTGTAATGACTCACCAGGATCTGGACTGGAATTATCAGACTGATCATGTCCATCTTTAGAGTGGAAGCAGCTGTAGTCGTCCACTGACAGATTACAGCAAAGCACAAAGCAAATAGGCAGCGTGTCCTCGCAGGCAGATTACCTAAATATAAATCTACAAATCTAAATGAAGTGCCAGAGCAGTCATTTAACTTACGGTAGCACACAAATTACAGAATAATGTCTTGAGTCACACTTCTACAAAAGATGGTCACCATAGAGAGTTTAATTTTTGCTCTGTTGACTCATCAACTGAGGTGAGGTGTAAAATGGATTTCACAACAAAACATGAATATGCGGGAAAATAACAGACTGCCAGCTCTTGATAGGAGGTTGTTGACTGTGACCGCGCTGACATTAACGTGACGCATGAGCCGGCGTATGAGCCATCCGAACTCACTGCGGAGTAGTTTGGGAATCTAAATTTGACTGTCAACAGTCAGCTCCAGTTGGTGGTTGAATGAGATCCAAGGCTACTCACCGGACATCGTTTTGCTGTGGAGGTTTTTTTTGCCCAACCAAGTTGACTGTTCTTGCTTGGATAGGTTTCTCTTCCCTGGAACACACAAAGTAATAAAAAACAAAGTTAGTCTTGTGTTTCAACACTTCTCCTGCTCACGCATTATAAGGTCTAACAGTGCCGGGTATAATTTGTTAACCATTTACATTTTCTACAATACTCTCATGGTTACAAACATTGCAAACACGCTGAGGCGTGAATGATTACTAGCAAATTAAAGGCAGTCAAACACATGAGTGAAAAAAGTTTGTTTGTTAATATTTACATTGACCCAGATCTTAATTATTTAAGAATTCACAAACTCAATAGGACCTCAAGGAATGTTTGGTAAAAGGAAGTCACTTGTGCAGTTAAGAACAGGTCCAGATTACTTCTCTGTTAGCATGGATGGTCAGCCATCTTGGTTCATCTTGATGTAGAAGATTTTCCTAAACATGTGTCTTGATGTCTCATGCCTATCCTGTTTTTTATCTGTTTGGTTCAGAATGTGTTGTAACTTTTCAGGATGGACTGTCCTTTAGAGTGGAATGCAAATGCACTAAATATACACTATGAAGAAGAAAACATACAGAGTCTCAGGGTGGTCTTCAAGATACATAATGGGTGGGTCACATCAGCGAAAACAAGCTACTTCCGCTGCGTCCTGTCTCGTTCTCCCACTTCATGGCAGTGAGTCAGTGGACTGCAGAGGCCCAACAGCCCAGCTCCACGATGGAGGTAACTTATTGTGTTCATTTGTAGTAATGTACTCATTGATTTGGTCACCCAAAGTTCATGACTATAGGTTAGAAGACTGACATGAATAAGCCGTTACTTGTTCCTTGCAACAGAGTGCATAGTCCAACTGAGTGCCTCTGACTGAAAGTGCGGACTGCGTGGAATCAGATATTTTTCCGGACTTTAACCCAAATAGCACATTTAAACAACAATGGCATGCCTTCAATGTGCCCACACACACGTTTAACCTTAATCATAGTGTGATCACAGAGGGACGTCAAGAGAGGAATCCCCACCATGAGCCACTCTGTTATGCAACCCAGGACGTGTCTTTTTATGTCTGATTATTGGACAATTTTAGCATAGTGAGAATGAAGTCTATTTTTAACCCTCCTCTGTTGTTGTGGAGTGAGTGAGGTGGTGGTTGAGGTAGGTTGATACCCTCAGGTTAGAGTGGTATTCCAGTGCTACCTTTTCAGGAAACCTCTGAATAGTGCCGACTCAGAGCTATAAATAGGCGGCTGTTTGAATACAAACATCACCTTACTAATGTGTTTGCAAGTTAACCTGTTTTTTAGTCAACCCTAGTCTGTTATTACTCCTACATTATGTTATTTAATGTCATAGTGAACATGCTGAGCACAGATTGCCCAGGTAACAGTTTTTACATCACAGCTTTGTGTCTTTGAGTCTAATATATCTAATGTGCTCTAGAGGGATTTGAGTCTTGAACACGAAATAAAGCTCAAAATAAAGCTGTTTTGCTCATCTGCTTTCTTCCACAAAACAAAAAGCAGCAGATCAGCACAGATAAAAATACCGAGGATGAAGCAGAATGTGTAAAATGTCACAAAGCATCGCAATGCATCTATAACTGCATTTTTACAGCACAGCTTGCATAGTGCAGAAAAAAAAACATGCAGGCATCCACACAAATCACACCAACCCACTAAAGTTTTTACGAGCATGAATCCACCGTTACCGTGTGAAGGCTGTGAAGGCATAAACTGTTTGTGTGTGTGTTGACATGGAGGGCTAAAGTGTGCTCCCTACATGGGTCTCCATAGCGAGGCCAGCGGTGTGCCTTTGTGAATTAAAATCGAGGACACTTATCTTTCAGTTACTTACGGAGAGTTACATTTAGCCCTCCACTCCGCTTTTAATGAAGACTGACATGGAGTGATTGCAATGCGATGCAAGAATTGACTTGTAGGAGTTTCTTCTTTCGTCAGTTGGATGCAGCGGAGACGACCGACCCTACCAGACCAAACATGCGCTTACTTGACCTTAAGTTGCATCACTTACAACAGGGTTTTTATGGGCTCTAGATTTTTCAGGTGGATGCTAATGGCCATGGTGGGGAAACTGTCGGCACCAACTATGGATTCATTGTAACATTTCTCCAAGGTATTTTTTGGGTTCGTTCCATTAAGTACCTGAGATGCATGTCTTTGGAGTATATATGCATACATAGTAGAGGGTAGAGTAATCCTGACATCACAATGGGGTATTATATATATCTTTTTGCATTTTCCCAGGGAACACTGAAAAAGCAACTGATTTCAAGCGCCATTTATTAACCCCTTTGCATGTGTGCGTTCTGAGGTCTGATCCCAGGCTCTGACAGCGAGGACGGTGGTGAATATACCTTAAAAAACATGCTCAGTTGAGGAGAGTGTTCTCACCCTCTCTGCATTACAACCCACACTACCGTGCTACTCGTGCACTCACCATGTATGTATTAGTCAACCGGTGTGGCTTTCAGAGCGCAGACCGGATCGTAAAAGACACACACGGCTTTGCTACGTCAATCTGCATCCCAGCAGTGATGAGGGGAAGCAGTGCTGAGACCAGTGTGGGTTAAGACATGTATGTGCTGACAGCAGGCCTTATTTGCAGTCACTCCCATGTGACACGAATGACTCGGTGTGCCGTCTTAAACATTACTGAAAATGATGCATAGCCACTAAGAGCCGGAGCTATATATTGGACATTTCCTTCTTTAGATGCAATGAATCGATCTCCCGTCCCAGTGCCGGGCTATCAGTCCGTGCAGAGGGCTTAAAATAGAACAGGGACGTAAAGCTTGAGGAGTGCCTAGCTTAGGTGGGTCGGTCTATCTCTCTATCTGCTCGCCTATGCGTGCAGCACTGTGCAGAAAATGTGAGAAGGTAAAAAAAAAGAAAGAAGAAAGAAAGAAAAAAACACAGCGTAGCTTTAACTTGATGGGGTTCTCGAGAAAAAGGAATGTGGGAATGTGGTTTCATTTCTGCTCGGGTCGCAATGACGAATCCGGAGGAGAGTTCCCCTCATTCATGCGAGGTGGTGATGCTGACACAGAGGAGAAGGAAGGAGGAAGTGGATGCCCACAGTGGATATAAGTCGCCCCTGATTCACAATGACGTTAAACAGGCACCTTCTCCGCTCTCGGTTATCGGCCTACTGGTTCTATAACAGCCTGTGTGATGTCTGTTGCAAAAGCACTGGCCTACATACGGTGCATAGGGATGGGAAAGGCTCAACCGCACCCCAGAGCTGAGAACAGCAGCTGTTGAGATGGATGCTGCACAGATAGAAGCCAACAGGGAGGGTTTTACTTTTACTATTCGCAACGGCGGGCTTCGGCGAGCTCCCCCCGCTGCCCCTGCCCCTTCTCCTCCTCCCGCTGCATCCATCAATGAAATATTTCAGGTTAAGTACAAATACTCTGCACTTGACTCACGCTTGAGTGTGAGTGATAGTGGTGATGATGGTGAGACAAGTGCGGATGAGGAATTAGTTTCTCGGAGGGAGGAGCACGCCCCCCCCCCCGCCTGCGCGCACGACGCGATGTGATGCTGCTGGTGAGGGGGGACATGGTGACACACCCCTTCTCCTCCCACCCTCCTTCCCCTCCTCCCCTCCTGTGCAAGTTACACCTGACCTATACCGGCAGGCTTTCTCACAGGAATCGGTGACATTACACAAGCAAGACTTTATCCTGGACTGAACTGGCCTGCAAACTGTATGGGCCTCTATGTGTGTGTGTGTGTGTGTGTGT
>CAESWR010000212.1:103491-115238 GCA_903171835.1 Mullus surmuletus | reverse complement strand
GTGTGTTTCATGTGTGGATCCACTAGATGGTGCTGCTTCAATTTAAATTCACAAACTGGTCTGTGAGAAGTGAACCAGTGCCAATGATGGGAGAAATCTGAAATATGGTTGTAAATCGGTCTGTCAGTCGCTGTCATACAGAATGATTCGCTGCTCCAACCACGGAATGGGTTGCCATGATCTCTGGTACGTCTTTATGGGATGAACCCTGACCCCCGGGGCCTTGAAAGATGCAATGGAATTTGGTTTGTTCGTTTTTTGATATATTGAGAGCCTCTTAACATCAAATTTGGTTTGAATATAATGTTTATACAATTGTATGTTGACCATACTAGTTATATACAGTTAAAATAGGTACAGTTCTATGAATGTGGTTATGTATGTTTGCAGTAGTTTGGCTCACTGCTTCATGCTGTGGCAGCAGTGGGTTGTTGGAGCGCTTTGACAGCAGTGAGGCCGTGATGCTTTAGGTTCCTTTCTGCGAGTAATGCTCAACACATCCTAACTACATTCTGAGGGACTTTGAGCTTTGTATAAGCAGTCTCACCAAGACAAGACATTAACACATCATTAAATCTTTTTTGACCTTTCTTTTTTCACAACTACTCATAGTTTTGACTTATGTGTGAGTGTTTAGTTTGGACAGAGTCACCATTTGTGGAGCAGAATGAACATGACAGCTTAAATGTAGAAACAGTTTCTTCTTTCGGAGGTTTTATCATGAAAAGGGCTTTTTTTCCCCACAGATTATGTATTCACACTGGAGCCATCACTGTCCTTGATGCCTCAGTCATCTTTAGATATTTGTGTTGTACAGGTGAGCTCTTCTGATTCTTAATAGACTGGAAAACCTGTTCTTAATCAAAAAGAGAGAGAGGCGGTTGCATCCTTGTTGAAAACAGTACAATTGGGTTAATCATTTTGACTGGTACTGTAATGAATGAAGCTTTTTCTCAATCATAAAACAGTAATTTCTTCCTTCCATCTGAGATTCATTTTGACTTGTGGATGCTCAACCGATGCCGAATTGAAGCACCTTTAATGTAACACACACTGATTTAGATGTGGAATGTCACTTTCCACACACAGGATCAAGGCTGCCCACCCTGGAATATTGTGCAACCACAATCATCTTTTAATGGATTTCATATTCTTCTCTAAAACCCAAACATAATGCAATCCCTAAAGCAGGAAATCTATATAAGAGGCATCAATATCTATGTGAAACATTCCAGTGCATGTGCGCAGCCTCCAGCACACAAATAACTCAACACTATCTGAGCTTTCCCATCTATTCTGTCGCTGTCTGACAGATCAGTGAAATCTGACCCTCTCACCCACCTTCTCTGTCTCTCCTCCATCTGTGTCGGCTCTGTATCGTCTACCAAACGAAACACATTTGCTTACGTGGATGTAGCTTATACTTGAACACACACATCTGGAGCTTTCCCCCTAAAACAAGACAGCAGGCTGACTATTTATTTCTGCTGTTGTCTTTTTCCACAGCCCTTATTATTGCTTTGTTTGGAATACAAACCAGCCCAGAGCTCTGCTGGTGTCAGGATTTAAATGCAGATAAGATGTAGTGGAGCGGTCGTGGTTGAGGAGCGAGTGTTTACAGTCAAAGCAGCGTTAGGATGAGGGGAAACGCTGACACTCAGCAGTGGAGGAGGAGACGACCTACAAGGCTGGATGACATCAGACACCGCTGGGACACGTCGCTGAATGTCGTCAACACACCTTATCTGCTGCAAACCTAAACGTGTGTGTGACTGCAGAAATTATACTGAGGCATCCAAACTGTATTCCATCAATACAGTCTCTGTCTGCTGATGTGAGTGATTATAGACATATTTGACTGAAAACATGGATACGATCACTCTTCTGTAATGATACAATTCACGGTAGTTTACAGAATACCCAATGACAGACATTAATCATGAATCTTCTAGTCTCTATAAAGGTTGTTTCTTTGAATCTTGTATCCAAAACAATAAAAATGCTCCTTTAGAGTTGTCCTCCACAGCTACAACATTCACACACCGTGTTAGTGTGTGTCACTTCCCCTTTTTCATATCCAACACAACAAGCATGAGCATTCTGACACAGAAAAGGAGACACGCTGGTGAAACACTCAGCTGATCCGTGCAGGAGAAACATGCTCGGTCTCAGTCAGCAGCGGAGGTCGATGCCGTCTGCAAGGTCAGACGCTCGGCTGCCCTTCCTGGAGTGCTGAGCGTTTTATCTTTCACCTGCACGAAGGCCCGGCAGTCCTCGCCTCTGACACTGGCTTGTGTCTAAAGCGTGTGTAATGAGTTGAAGTGGAAATTCACTTCTTTATGTAAATGTGTGGACTGAAGATAAATGTAGGATTACAGTGTGTGTGTGTGTGTGTGTGTGTGTGTGTCAGCCTGAGAATCTGCAGAGTGAGATGTGTCCCTGCCATCCTTCAGCTTCTTGGCTACGGGCCAGCTGTCAAGACAAACACTCGTAGGCAACATCATCCCTGAAGTGAAGCCTTTCCTTTCAAAATAAAACCCTACGCTTTATTGTTCAAATCGCCCCGTGTGTTACGTTTAATGTGTGATTTAAGATTAGATGTTGGATCTACTTTTCTAAACATGCTTCAGCTGTGTTCATTCGGTGTATTCATACGACGATGTAGCAGGTTTTATTTTGAAAAGAATGATTGCGGCCGGAAGCAGCTCGCTGTGTGGCTGAAGCGCTTCTGCAGCTGATTGCAGCCGGTCAAACAGAAGAAGGGGGCCGGCCTCCAGCCTCCAGCCTCCGTCCTCCAGCCTCAGTCTACGTTCCTGCTACAAAACCCCGCGCACAGACGACGAGCTCGGCTGGGAAAGTGGGCTTCGAGCGACGCTTTTCACCTCCTCGAATCTGACAACTTTGCGAACATGACAGACGCTCAAAGTTCACCGCGTCTCCGCCGGCGTCCTGAAGGGCAAGTCCCGACGAGAAGGGATCCTCAACTTGTTCTTCCCCGAGCAGCGGCTCATCCCCGGTCCATCCCCGGTCCATCCCCGGTCCATCCCCGGTCCATCCCCGGTCCGTCCCGGCTCGTCCCCGGGGCGGCGCCTCCTCTCCGCAGCCGCTCGGTGAGTCCTCTCCTCCTCCTTCTCTCCTCCGCCTCCTTCTCTCCTCTCCTCCTCCTCTCCTCCTCTCCTCCTCTCCTGTCCGCCGCGGAGCTCCAGGCAGGAAATCGCAGTTTGTGCAAAGATCGCCGCCAGTCGCCGCTCTTAAACACTTTCCCGTGGAACGTGTCACCGAAAACGCACAACTTTGGTCTGATGTTGGCAAAGTCCAAGGAGCAGAAGCAGCCACATCACTTAGACCTTAGATGTTCGGGTCTGCAGAGTCGGTCCGTCCTGAACACAACTGGGGATCAGAGATGTGAATGGATGTATTTTTTTTAGTGCATCTTCAGTGTCTCTGTGGTCCAAACCCTTGGAGCTTCTCTGCAGGGCAGTAAATACTTTAAACTGTTCAATGTCCAAGTTACATGTCATTCCTGTGCACAGAAGATATAAAACAGACGTTGCATTTGATGATGAAGCCCAAAGTGTGTTTCATTTACTGTAATTGTATATAAAAAAAAACACGACCCACCTTCTTCCACAGAAGTGTCATAGTTCAACAAAATGTAGAGCCGTGTGGTTTTTAAATAGGCTCCTCCAAAAATACTGGTAACTAATCAGGTCAAACGTTAATGGGACGTGTTGTTAATTTGAGAAATCAGTGGAAAAGGAGAATAAAAGGAAGTACCATCGAGGACGATGAACCCCTCTAACCCCGAGGTACAGAAAGTATCACTCTTCACAGCAGATCAAGCTTTTAAGGGGGTTACGAATGTACTGTTACGCAGATTCCAGTCAGTGATTGTGGATTTCAAAGGCCTCAAAGAATCCCCCAAACTGCTGTTTGCTGCTTATGGATTGTTTTAGTCACCGATAATCCAACCGTGTCTTCATTTTCCTCCAGAGGACTTGGATTTCTCCAAGTCCATTGGAAGTAGCTAATCAGTAATCTGTAGCTGGCTGGATTTGAAAGTGACCCTCACAGCCCTGCCTATTCATCCGTCTCTTTCCTCCCCTGGGATGATGGTTGCTTTGGTTCCCAGGCAGAATGAGAGTGTGGAAGACAAGAGTAGAAGCACAGGGAGGAAACTGTAAGTATTATCCCAACTCGACCGGACGAACACAGGGACTACAGACACCACTCTCAGTCCAAGCTGGAGCCAAGGGAAAGATGTAGTAGATGCCGTCATGGCGTCATCTAAGATCGTGGCAGTTGTCTTCACTATTAAACAACGACCACTCGTTTCCTCGATGATTTTCCTGCGTTGAAGATATATTCATGTCGTGCTAAATCACATTAACAGCATGACGTCAATGCAACTGAACTGTCATTCGACACCCTCAGCAAGCTAAAGTGCTTAACTGCCTTCAATGGCTCAATTCAGCGAGCAGTTACCTTGCACAGGTAGCACGGTGCTAGTGGGTCACCATAACTGGAAAATTAAATAGTGCGGAAGCCCAGAGATGTTATCTGTGGTAGAACAAACATTACAAATACCATGAGCATGTTTACCATTCTAACTACCATTTGAATTAGCCTGGAAGCCAAAGGGGAGATGATCCCAAGTCAACCAAATGACCAAATGAATGAAGCGCACCTTTGATTAAAAGAAGAGAAAGGTGATAATAAAAAAATATATATTTAATGATAATTACGTGTCTGGTTTTGAATACCAAAGGTATAATGTGACAAAATACACATCAAATGTGGAATTCAATCAAGTGTGGTCGTCTGTCACTCGGGATAGAAATGGTCTCCGTGCACGGCGATGTTAAATGTGTTTCTCTACATCTTTTCGTGGTTTAATGTAGAAATTCACAGGATTTCAGTAAACTCAAACAGTGAAAGCCAGATGGCTCCTTTGCTGCTGGAGTCATTTTGTGGTGTGTAAATCAGTAAGTTGAACAAGTTTAAATTTCGATACGTATGCACTGTATAGACACATCTTGAGCGCTCAAACTGCATAGGAAGCTCCTAAGTTTCCTCACCGCTGTGAAGGACCATATAGGCTCGCCTCCATTTGTGTGGTTAAGTGGCTGTTTGTGTGTATGTGTGTATTCAAGCTGGGTTGTTTGTGTTGATCCAGGCCTCTGGGCCTCTGTGTTTGAGGAGGGGTCTCCGGCTTCACAGAGCTGACCTCGGCGTTGCCATGGAGACTGCAGGAGCCACTTCCTGAATTCTTAGCCCATCCCACAGTACATTATAGGGCAAGGAGCCGGGGTCAATTTCATGAGAGGGCGAAAGAAAGGGAAGGGGGATACGTTCTACTTTAAAGCCTTTTTAATCCTGGGAAAATGTCATAAATACTCTTAAGTTTGGTGCACTGCTCAAACATCAAAGAGTGTATTTAAAGTCAAGACACCCCAACAATGTATCAAGAAATAAGTTTAAAGGAAGATAGGAAGTTGGCTGACTCGTCTTGTCAGACTTGGATATACAGTTTGTCTCAGGAGTCACTTTAGTTCAGTCACTCTGCAGTTTATACATTCAAGTCATATTAATGTGACAGATTAGCTCGTTTCTTTTGAGATGTAGTCACCAATATCCTGGGAACAAATACTTGTGCTTGTCTGCTTTGATGTACATGGAGTCTGGAATTTAAGGTTCCCGAATGTTGTCACTGAAAGTTATACCAACTACTTTTACAATATAAGAGGTGAAGTTCCCCAAAGAACATCAGTGTTGGGGAACAATTTTGACACTTTAGCATCGTTAGTTTGTCGACATGCTTTTGGGGTTTTGGACGAGTGGGTCTGTAAGGAGTCGAGCAAAGCATGGTTCTAACAGTGATGCAGCCGTGTTAGTGAAGTTCATTCTTTATTGGAGATTTGAAACCAGCAATTGAGAGCATGAACTCTTCAGGAAAATGTTTATTGAAGTAATAAATCAAGTGAGAAGCTGCAGCCATACGCGTTTCCTCCCACTGAAGAGTCGACATTAAGCAGGTCCAAGGCTCGTCCACATGGGTCTTAGACTGGGATGGGCCCAGTGGTACCCTTGTACTCTGTGAATGGTCAACTTTCCAAGTTCATGCTTACGAGCTATTAGCAGAATAAACTAGAAATTGCAGGATGTGCAAAGACAATTACGATGACATTTCCTGTGCAGCATTGATGTTGTTGGGGTAAGGAAATGTACTGAGAAAAGCGAGAAGTTTATTAACAAAGTCTTCAGCGTCAAACAGGGCACTCAAAGGCTACGTTTCCTGTGGGCTGTTCATATTCTGCACCCGAGGGTGTCGAGGAACATTAACTTGCCATTTTCGTCTCTCGGGATGGTGTTAATAATCTGAGTTCTGGTTAAACGGACCACCAGCTCTGTTAGTATTCAGGACCCTGATCGGAATACCCAGTGAGCTGTTTAACTGCTGACAGAAACGGAGACACAAGGTGAACTCATCAGGGAGAGCGGGGCGAGGGAGGAAGGGAGGGCGTCAAAGAAAGGGCAGGATTTGTGCTATCTGATAAAGCATGGAAACTTGTTGGAAAACTCCGGCCACACACACTCAAAGACAAAGGTCGCGGCTGATGGCGAGATTGTTACTGAAGGTTACATCTGAGTTGCAATCCAAATATGAAGTCAAGGTCAGCAGTGAGGTGTGTTTAATTTGGAGTCGCACACTTGATGGTAGATGGTATGAGGCCGATTGTTAAAGGCAAAGCTGGAAAGGAATTTTTTAGGAATTCTTACAGATAATGTGCAAAGTTTAGACCTTTTCGACAGCTTTGTGATGAACTGTGGAAAGCCGTCGGATGTTGGATCCACGGCAGGAAGCCTGTCAATGTAAAACCCACCAAGCTGTAACCAGCAGAGAGGAAGCTCAGCTCAACATTACAGGAACCCAGCAAGTACTCGGTCACCAATTACACTGGAGGTGCAGAGTGAACGCAACATGCTGGGGTGGCTCAGGGATTTTAAGGAATTCTGTAAAAGATGAGAAGAGATAGCATGCCGATTTTATCTGATCAGGCTGGAATCACGTTGCTTGCATCTGCTGAAGCTTTGTAGCTTCCTGGCTGCTGCTCTGGAGTGTTTTGTGTGTGGCTTTGTAAACTCAGAAGTTGAACACAGGCTTCGCAAAAGCTTTAGAACTTTAATACAGGTGTTGCAGTGCTCATGTATATCAATATCATAAATTGGGTCAATCCAAATCCAATGAAACTGCTTTTTTCTGTCTTTCTTTTATTTTATTTTTTTTCCATCCGGTCCATTAGCAGGTATACCAATGGTACCAATAAACATATGGAATTACGAGCAGATGGTCGCTTTGAATGATCTTTCATTTGGACTGCCCAAACTCACGGACTTCTACAGACCTCTCATAATGATTTAGTTTGATGATGGAAACTTTCTGAAACCTTCTAGACGGTCAGCAGTGGATCCTAAGGAGGCCCATTTTCCCAGTTACTGCACAGACTTCAAGTTGGACTGTTGGATCCCCCATCAATTGGTAAACCAAAACTTCTCCCTCGTCACCTCAGTAGATCCAAACTCCGCCCAGCTTGCTGCAGACATCCCAGCCGTCTGCCCGTCTGTTCAAAGGCCAACAGGATGCGTTATATTTAAAGCTCTCAGGTGATGAAACAGAAGAAAAGCTACTTGACTTCAAAGGCTCTTTTTGGCACATAATACAGCTAGAGGTCATCTGAAGTGCCGGAGTCCTTGATAAACTGTACCTCTAATGGTGTTTAAACTGGCACGCTGCAGCTCTCTCATTGTGTTTCTGAGTTTGTGATGTAAAAGAAGTACCTCTCAAGTGGATGAAAGAACACACAGACACGGTGCTCGCCATACTTTAAAGGTTTCCTCTGTGGCATTGTTTAACACAATATATCACCATTGAATTGGCTGTCACCTCTGCATATTTGCTGTACACACACACTCACACACACACACACACGTGCTCTAGCTCACACCATAGAAGTGTTTCTCAACAGTAAAATGAGATTTGAATATTTTTCACAGAAAATCTGGTCACAACCCTCCATTGCTGACCTACGTTGATAGTTTTCTCACTTTTCAAACAAGCCCACATGGAGTCAGCTGTCGGTTATCTTTTCAGACATGTGGAATTCCAGAGTGCTATCAAGTTTGTATTCCGGTTGGAAAATAGAAGCTTGCGTTAGTGTTGTCTTTATCCCTGGCAAACCACCACACTGTTCATGTTCACACCAGCTCTCTTATCTCGTGTGTCATTTCTGCACAATGTCTAAAACCATTGTCACTGTGTAGATAAAGGGCTTAAGGAAACTGGTAGGAGGGTTTTTGTGTGTGCAAATTGTAGGACATCCAAGACCACCCAGGAAGTGATTTTCATTTTGTAGAAATAATGACCTTGACCACATAACTGCGAGTCAATGCGATGAAAATACATTTGACTTTTTATTCTCTTCAATTGTATTGGACGGTTGTCAGGAAGCCTGGTCCTGGACTGTTGACTTTCAGTTTCAGAATGTTCACAATCCGTCTTAGGCTGCTCTTGTGACGGCAGCATGCTATCATGCATTCATCACTTACAATGTTGGCCTTGTTCACTGTCTCAGTTTAGGGTTTTATCGTTCACCGCCGAGGCGAAAGGCAGCATCATCAGTTATGCAGATATTTGATAAACCATAGGAATGGTCAAATGAAATTTTGAGCTGAAAGTGGCACTGAGTGGAGAGGTAGCACTGAAGTTCCTATATGCAAGTAGAATTTGACATATCTGTAGTGTAACGCCGCATTTCTACTCTACTCTACTCACATTTGTGTGCGTTTCCACTGGGAAAAAGTAACTGGTACTTGGTGCTACTTTTTTAGTACCTGCTTCTTCAGGGTTCCAAAAAAAGCAGCCCGGAACTTTCGAGTACTAAAAGGTGACGTAGTCACCTTTGCCGACACAAACTGGCTCAGAGACTCGGCACAGCATCAGCGCATCATCAACAGTAGCCACGCATAGAGTACACAGAGCAGCGCTATTCTTCTTTCTTCTTCCTTCTTCTTGTCTTTTGTTATAATGGCAGAGAAAAAGGGCACGCCATGGTCTTTTGAGGAGGTACAAACCTTCCTCATGTTGCTCGCTGGCAAAAACGCGACCGCATACAGAAAGAGCAGACGGCTCCGCTCGTAACCGTTACATTACTGCTCGCTACGTTACTGTAGCGAGCAAGTGCGAGTGTTCACAGCTACAATCGGACCTCCATGCACAACAGCACAACCACAACCACAACCACAGCCGAAGTGGGGCGACGTCGCGGTCGCCCATCATCCAGGGCCTACTGTGTTTGCTGTGGAAACGCTCCCCAAAAACAGTACCGGCTCCCAAAAGCGAGTAGAGTCGAGTTGAGTTGAGTAGAGCTGATACCATGAGTGGAAACACAGCATTTCGAACAGCAACAATATGGGGTCGGCAACAATATGGGGACTTCATCATCTAGAAAGAACAAACCAGATTGAATATTTTTCTAATGACTTAACTTTTAAGAAAGCCTTCCCACTCCCACTATCATTTCAGGCCTTCTTCTCGTCTCGTCTCACCTCTTTTCTTCAAGTATTTTGGCGCGTCGTGTCAAGAGTTGAGATGTTATCAAAGTAGGAGCTCCTGGGTGGATTGCACGAAAGCCAAACTGAACTGTTTCCTTTTGTCATGCACGCCCAGGTACGCTGACTGATAAGCCATTCTTTATTCGGCAGCCCGGTTTGTGACTTTCATTGTCCACAGAACACAGTGTGGTAATCCAAACTGCCACAGAAGTCCACATGGAGCCACAAATTCTGGAAAATTTTGATGCGTGGTGGAGCAGTCGAAAAAGATTTTTTTTTTGTTTCTATTCTATTGGCTGTTTTTGGTCATTCATTTAGGACGCATGCTCTTTGACATTATACCTGGGTTTCGGAGAACCAGATGCCCATACACATTCATTTGCCAATTTCCTGTATAGCTCAACTACAGAAATCAAACATTAATTTTTTTGCCTCGCCACCAGCCCATTTCACAACGCTGCACAGGAGATTGCTTTCGAGCAGAAACTGCGAGGGAATGACCAGAGGTTCATGTGAGCACCTGCTCCTATTTCTACTGCCCTTCCTCCAGCCTTTCTCCTGCTTTCCCTCCTCCCTCTCTCTCGCTCGCTCTCTCTCTCTCGCTCTCTTCGTCTGTGTGTTAGACGGTTGCCAAGAATCTGGGGAATGCAGGAATGCAATGTTCTGATAAAGTTTGCTTTGTTCCCCAAGTGACCTGAGTGAGAGAGAAAGAGCGAGAGAGAGAGTGGTAACCTTACGTCCACACACACACACACACACACACACACACACACACAGACACACAGGCATGCGCGAACAGCAGCATCTTATTCACTTGAATTGGTGTGGTTCGAAAGGAAGCTGTAGCTTTGACTGACACACTGTAAGGAGTATGCATTGTGTATGTTGTACACACACATACTAAACCTACCTCTTACACGTTCATTTGGCTTTTTCAGAGACCATTTGGGTTGAGAGCATTCACCCAACCGGATTGGGACTGAAAGTCAAGAGCCCTGAAAGCTCCCTAGTCTCCCTCCAAGGACAGGTGGCGATTTGTCATTTCTGCTTGTTTATGTGTCTTAAAACTCAGTAAAAATGTCTCCCTCCTAATGTTTACTTTACTGGAATTCACAAAGTTGACACAAAGAAAGTCCACACGTATGAAAAAATGTGGATCTTTATTTAATTGAGTGTAACATATCCAGTTATCCACTTTTGCTTGTTCACACACCTCAACTCCAAATCTGATTTTTGACCTTTTTTGAAGACATTATTTTTTATATTTATTACTTTTATTTCTATCTTATGGATGCACTGAACCAGTATTTTGGAACGCCAAGAATGAGTATAGAAATGTGGAGCCCATTTTAGTTAGAAAACTTTAGCTAATAATAAAACCATTACAAATCTTATTATGCAATCTTAATCCCCAGTGCTCCCCTTCCCATCATCATGTGAAATCATATTTATTGTTGCATTGTATCTATGTTTTCTGATGCCATGGCAACTTATTCAGAAATTTTCCATGAAGTAGCAGGTCAACTTTGGCAAAGAAATCTCTGTTCTTGCCGTCACTGTTGAATTCTCTGCTAATATTCAACCATTTTAGTTTAACTCACTCGTTACTCGTTACGATGTTGATAGTGTAGTGACAAAATACCTTTTCGAATGAAGACGAAAACAGGTTTTGCTTTTCATGCTTTCTGACAATCTGCATGCGTTCAGGTCACAAGTGCATCTGTGTGTGTGTGTGTGTGTGTGGTGCGTGGTGTGTGTGTTGCTACAACAAATGATGACGGATGATCCCCAAGGTTTCGTGATGGCAAAAATTTGATCCAATAGGTTAAAACAGCTGACAAAAGTCACAGATAAACAGTGTTTTTTGAAAAGCAAATGAAACAGAATTGTAATCAATACTTAGATGAGAAAGAACCCCTCATAATACAAGATGTTAAAGCAGTCAGTCAGTCCAAAGAACAAAGGGTTGGGAGCATCAGATGTGTATACTATGTTCGCAGCTGTGAATGTCCCCAACGCTCCCAGTGAATTTAGTTTTAGTGTGTGTTGTTGAAAAAACGTGCTCCTTGCTTTACAGTAGCTCGACACTTCGCCTCTTTGTTAGTGAAAGAGAGGGAGGGAACCGGGGGGGGGGG
>CAESWR010000212.1:86648-103477 GCA_903171835.1 Mullus surmuletus | reverse complement strand
AATGGCATTCCTGTCTTTATCTCAGCACAGGACACACATGTGATTACATGCTCTCTTGCTCTTTCACTTTCCTATTCTGTCACACGAACACACACACACATACACACTCACACACAATGGCACATTCATGCTCACGCTTACACGGACATGCAAACTCGTTTCTCACACACATGCACTGCGCCCCTGACATACACACTGCAACTTATCACAACCAACGTAGTTGTGTTTTATGCGGTAGTGTGTGTGTGAAGCGAGCAAGAAAGAGAGAGAGAGAGAAAGGGACAGTCCAAGAGACAGGAAGTGAGCGTTTGGGTTGGGGGAGCGGGGTCAGCGAGGGCACAAAGGGAGTCCTCAACATTGATTTGCGTGTGAAGAAGTAATTAGATTTGTGTGTGTGTGTGTGTGTGTGTACGCTGAGCTGTGGGAGTGTGTATGATGGCTAAACAGAAAGGCTGAGTTGTGTTTACATGGTAAATATGTGTGTGTGTGTGTATGTGTGTGTGTATGTGTGGGCTGGGAGTTAAGGTTGTGGAATGTCACATGCTGATAGAATGCTTACCGGACAACAAAGCTGGGAAAAGAAAAACTATAATGAAGACCATTAATGACTCCGCTTTACTGAGACACACTGCTGCTGCACTGCGAAACCAAAAATGAAGTGCCATCACTTTTCATTGACTTTGCCTTTTACACAAGAAAAGCAGGTGTAAGGTTATAAACCTGCAACACCCGGCGGGAGGGGGTGTGTGACCGATGCTGTTTTAAAGCGCTCTGCGCTCGGCAACACTCTGACGGACAAAGTAGCGGGAATGTACCAGCCTGTTATATTTCTCACAGCTCTACCTCTCTGTTTCCCCCCAGGCCCCTCCTGCTGATTTTTCCTGACTGTAAATGGCTCCCAGCGGCTGGAGGAGCTTCAGGTGACCAGGTAGAGCGACTCAGTAGACCATTTTATTATGTGTTTACAAAAACCCTGAACCCAAAGTCTCCCCGCTGCTCCGTCATAACTTGTGTATTAAATATTTAACTCATACGGACACGGTGGAAACAGTGGGGTGCTAACATGCTAACAGTATGGTTCCTCCTCAACCAGAATTACAGCTATTCCAACTTTCCAGGCATGTGCAACAAAGATCAAAGAGCTAAGACGGCTGTTTGAAATGGGAAACTAAATCCTTAAGAATTGGAAAGCGCCCCGAAATCACCAAGACGATGTTTGATTGGAGCTAACAGCGAGCATATTAGCTAGCTAATACTATTTGACCTGGACTGGCACCAGACCTCAGTGTTAGGAAGCACGGAGGCACTAATTCAATCCAACATCTATCCCATCCTTTTGTGTGATGAAGAATTGTGGCTGTGCAACAAGGAGCAGGTATCTGAATCCCCTTTCACACTGCACGAAAAACCCACGTTGTCTCGGATGAACGCGGGTGTTTTCGGCACGGTGAACTGGGAGTTTAGCGAATTGGCTCGGCTGCAGTGTGAAAGGCTAGATTACCTAATGATGTCATGCGCCGTCTTTGACGTTCAGTCCTTTTCCTGTAAATCAGCCACAAAAAAGTGTCCTACGAGGAGGAGCTACGGTCCAGTGATGGTCCGTTACCGGCACCGACCCCTGGCTCGTCTCTGCTCCGTGTCGGCAGAAAGCAGCGTTTTAAGCGGCTGCGGTCCGGCCAGCTGCCGGTGTTTCCCGGGCCTGTGAGTGTCCGGACGCTCCGTCGGACATGCAGGCGCCGCCGCGTCACCACGGAGGATGATGTGACGGACATCCAGGCGTTCGGAGAACATGTCAGACGGTCTCTGTATGGAGAAACGCTGCCTCCTTATTGGTGTTTAGCAGACGCATGTCGATAGCCGCGGTCATTGTTTACTTCCGCGGTGGACGCTTCAGCGTGATGACGTACGAGAGAGAAAAACACAGGCATGTAGCTCTCACAGCGGGAGGTCAGACCCGCGACTGCTGGAAGCTTGAAAGCGCCCTAATGCCGAGTTAAGGCAGGTCGATCCTGGTGAGAAAAACTTACATCAATGCGTGAATTTCGGTGGGAAAGGGGTATTGCGCCCATTTGAAGCTGTGAAGGGACTAGAAGTGACTCAGAGAGTCGCTGTCTCTTTCAGTCAAACTTGGCAGCGGGACAAAATTAAAGGCTTTCCACGAGAACCGACATCAACATGTGTGTAATTATCGATCCTGTGTGTTTACACAGATCGAGGCGACAGTAACCTCGCGTAAACCAGAGATGTGCTGTCGGCACTGATGCACGCGTGAGTATTCACTGCAGCGCCACCTCTGCCAGGCCGCTTGGCAGTTGGGGCTACTGTAAACATCCTTGACTGGAAGCTGGTGTTAGATCCTGGGGCTTTCAGTCGGATGTTTGCAGCAGCCAACTGCTAGTACCTTCACTCGACATCACCCTGCTGAGTAGTGTGTCACATTCATTCAGGTGCATGAATCCGAGGAGTGCGGTTGCTTTGCAGTGTGCCCTGCCCACAATCACACAAACATGCCAAACAGACAGACCAGAGTAGTGTTAACAATAGGCATTGATGAAGAAACTGTTGTAAAAGGTTAAAAAAGTATACATAAGTTATAAATAAATGGAAATCTAGTATATACATTAACTGTGATAACTTGTCTGATTACTGACTGTAATGGAGGTCCAATATACACAGTGGTTCCGATCCGAACAAGTGTGTCCATTGCTAGTTCATTGTGATAGCAATGGTGTTTTTTACACCACATTCAACTGACGCAATGGACACACTGGTTCCGATGCTAGTTCATTATGGGGTTGGATGTTTCTGGGTGTCAGCAGATAATGAGAAGGTTGAATCCAAATAGCTCAAAAATTATTTTATTAGCATGATCTTGGTGTTCTACTAGCATGTGGTCTTCAGTTATATGTTAGGTTTACAACTGTGGTCGGCTTGGTAACAACACATCGTGCTGTTTTCTCATAACTGATGTAACCACTGGTCATAATAATGATGTGTTTTATTGTCACACACACCATTAGCAGTTAATGCCATCGATCTGTTCAGAATTGTAAAAGTTAAAGCGCATCCAAAGGCTTGTTGTCGTGATTCAGGCATAGCAGTGCAGTCATGAGGACTGTGACCAACGGTTTCGTACCAAAAAAGTGGCACCAAGTTCAGTTCAAGTGATTCTTTTGGTTTAGTGGAATCCATCAAAAACGTTTCCAGTAACAGCACAGTACACCTTCAGTGAGAAAGTGGAGGGAGGGGAGTTTGTGCAAGTCCAGTGATAGTGGTCACCAGTCAGGCCATTCGGTTCCCAGTGGATGGGAGCGGCCTCGTCGTTGAGAGACAAGGATCAGGAGGAAGGGAAGGAAAATGGGAGAACACACATTAAGGGATGGAATGTGAAGCTAAACATTGCAGAGAAGGAGAGAGTCAAATTGTTAAAGTCAGAAGGTTTGGTATCCCTTCTTCTTGCCCCCCCCCCCGCCGATCCGAGCTGAGGGGATGTGGGTGTAACACACACGACAGGACAACAGACAAGGAAGGAAGGAAGGAAGCATTCTAATATTACAAACTGCCCACCCCCACATTCATCATACCATGAATGAAAACACGCTCTGCTCGTTGCAGCTTCTGTCTAAACTGTCTTTGGGCCCGATTCTTTGGTGCAGGATAACCCAGTAGAACCCACGAAGGCCTGGAGGAAAACCAAGCAACTTCTCAGGTCTCAGGCATCGCTCCTTTAAAAAAACAAAAGGAACAAATAACATTCTGTAATGCTGTATATTCCTTCACCTCTGAATTCCTGGAAGTGTAAACATCCTACACTCTCGGCGTCTGCACCCTGGTGGCCGGGAGTGGGATTGTTTGCTCTCCCTGGCTCAGGAATCCAACTAGCCGCTGGAGTTCACTTCTTTTTTTTTTTCTTTTTTTTTTTTTTTTNNTGAGAGTAATGGTTATTTTTCTAAGTGTAATGAGTTGAGTTGCAAATGTGTCTCAGGAATTTCTGAATAAAATGTGCACTGATGCATTTCTTCGGTTTCCTCTTTCTTTTTTCAAAATGTTGACTTGTATTTTCAAATCTACCCAGAATGCTTTGCAAAACGTGACCACACCTTTGTTATAGTTTGTCATGTTGTCAGCGAGAGAACAAACACCAACCACAGTAGCCTGTGACTTTATCACTAAATGTCGTTACATTTTTTTTAATTGTCAATCCATCGGTCAAATCTGGATGAGAAGTGAGTCATATGTCTGGTGAACTGTGGCCATACAAAACATACAGTGGAAGTGGTGATTACTATCAAAAATAGCCTCTTCACAAAATTGTACGTAAATGATTTAAGTCCAATAACGAAACCGTCACGAGCCGAGTGGTGCCATGGCCGCTATAAATCTAGTAGCAGACTCCTTTGTGACAGTGCAACAGCGAAAAAAATAAATTGTTGGCCCCAAATATGAGGACCACCCATCCACTTCACATTCCACACTGCACTTCCTTGAGTCCTGCCAAATGTCAACTATTGCATGAACGGTTGCTGAGAAAAAACTGAAGAATACACACATGCACTGAGAGGACGTTCTTTAAAGTTACTGCAGGGATTTAGGGGGGAAAAAGTCCAGTAATGATAATTCTTGGCCATACAGAACTTGGTGGTTTTCAGTTGTACTTTGGAACTAAGTAATGCATTCTGTTATGTGATTCTTCACTCTTGGTTTGTTGCCAAATCTAAATTAGCACTGCAGTGATATGCCAGCATTGAATTAACAGTGTTTGTCTTGTAGATCCAAAAATGTAATATCATTTTATCATACTATAAAACCATATAAATGTTAATTTGCGATGGCAATAAACCACAGGAAGCGCTGTGGGCATCCTGTGCTAATGAGGGGGAATCTAAGAATGAAGGCACACAAGGAATGTCGCACTATGGTCTCTGCGTATCACGTTACGTCATTTTAATTTATTCTATTAAATATTCTCATTAATACTTGTATTCGCACTGTAGACTCGAGCGGGTGAGGTAGAACATGCAGCACAACCATGAACAGAAGCCACGCCCACAGGAAGCAGAAAATGTTCACAATTCCACTAATTGAAAAAATACAGACAGGTTTATTACCTTTTGAATGGACAGTGAACAATGGAGGCTTTAAAGGGTTTTACAACCAAATATAACAAGCAGAAAATGTTTCCATTCGGTAAATTGTGACCGTGAGTTCGTGTGGCATTAAAAAGGCAGCTGACAGTGTTGAGTTTAACTTGATGGCTGGCAGCCCGTGTAAATAAAGAGCTATTTTAGTATCAACTGAAGGGTTTGTGCAATTCTTCTGACATCCATATTCGGACTGCTCGGGAACAAGTTGCCGTACAGGACAGGAAATAGGGAGCGGTTCATCTCTGATTGGCTGCTTTCCCTGACCCAGCAACCTGGGTCATGACTGTCCCACTGGGGCTGGGACACACACACACACACACACACACATTCACACTCGAGAGCATTTGACATAGTCCAGAGAGTGCTAGTTCAGAGACAGGAAGGAGTTGAGGAAATGGGGGGGTGACAGAAAATGAACTTTTACACAAAGTATCTGCGAATGACTTTGCTCTTTTTAAGATTCTCGACCATGAAGATAAGACCATAAGATAAGAAGACCCCGCTGATCCCGCACAGGAGAAATTCTATAACTTCATGAAAAAAAATAGAATATTTCTTACAGTACAGTGCGGATGACGTAATTCTGACAGCCTATTCAAGAATCGAAACAATGAAAGTGTGTTAAGTGTCATTTTGTGTGTGTGTGTGTGTGTGTATGTTCTAAGTGGCAATGGGAGGAAAAGACGCACACAGGAAGCAGAGGCAGTGGGTGGGGGTCCGCGAATGTTTGTGTGTACTATTCCAGAACTAAAAATATACAGTCTGAAATGAATACGTATGCAGAGAGGATGTGGTTCTTCAAAGGAGAATGAATCTACTTGGCCTGTGAACACACACACCGACACACACTCACACACACTCACACAGAGTGGACCTCAAAATACCTGCATGTGATGGGAAGTCAAGGTATAATGGGAGACTGACGATAAAAGAGATGTGCCTGCTACTTATGAACACTAGAGGTCAGTCAAGCCATCCATTACACTGTAGGAGCGCCTCAGCAGCACTTCTTTCAAAAGAAAAAAAAAGCAACACTCAACATGCACGTGTAATTATCTGAGTTTATTTGGCTACAAATGATTACAAGGTCATGAATATTGAAGAATGTACCGGTTAATGCAGATCAACACAAGTAAAACCTGCCTGTTAAAGTCTCCCACTAAGCATTACATGGACATTGGTGTGTGTGTTGTTCTAATTTGCCATCACACTTTTTATTTTGCACTGAATTCAGCGATAATGTGAGAATTATTTTAATGATTTTATTATCAGCCGAGGGGACCGCCCGTGAGTTTTCATCTTTGCATGTTGGCAGGATCATTACTGCTGAGAGGTAAACAACGGAACCAGTTTTAAATATTGATTAAATGATTAATATGGAATCAAAAAATAAAGAGTCAGTGGAGTTCTCTGCTCTCTGTGTGTGAAGGTTTATATCTTCACTGGATCAACTTTCAGCCGCAGAGGGAATGAGTGCAAAAAGAAACAAGAAATAATAACTTTGAATGGCTCCACTTGTGCATTTCCAGAAAAGTACAAATGAATATGTGCAATTCTTGCTGTGCCCACAAGATGGTGATGGTGTCTCAGTAATGAGTGTCACAGCAGTGGTGGAAGCAGCATGTGTGAATTGTTTGACACTGAAACTAAAAGATAGAATAGCAGTGGCTACGTTGACATGAAGTCAATAAGCCTTTTCTAACGCAAGAACAACACCACGCCACACTGAGTGAGGAGGAAACCGGTCACTTCATAAGTGCGATGAAAGACACAAACATCATGGTATTGCAGATGATAGAAAGTACCAGGATGGCCAGATCCACAAAAAGGTGAGCATAAAGTTATGTGAACCAGCGTTTGTACGAGACATTCTCCGTGCTTCACTGGTTTGATCGTGATATCCCAGCTGATTACAATGACTGTGTATACAGGAATAACAACTGCATGTAAACATCGCCAGGGTTAATATATGATTGAGTTATGCATTCAAAGCTAGAGGATACAGAGCACATAATGACTGGTCATAATCATTAGTTATGACTGAGTCCACACACACACACACACACCCGACCCCGATGTGGACGAGCTGATGATGATTGAGCATGAATTTCCTGTTTTCTGTCTCATCAGAAAGCAGAAGTGGACTTTCCACCCCTGGTTTGGTTTCTGCCAAAAGGCAAATAATCAGGGAAAGTCCCCAACCAAAAAAAACACAGTAGATAGTGTCATTAAACTGATCACACTTTGAGCAAACTGTCACAGCTTTTCTAACGCAACTTGAGGACCTCAGAGCAGAAGTGACTGACATGAAAAACCAAACATAACAGGTCGTAAATGAAACCTGCACTGGACCGCCTGGCAAAGATCTGTTAGTTGTTACTTTTGCATTGATGCTACACTTTGCAGGCAACAACAATAACAGGTAAAATCAATGAAAATAAAACTTTCCTCAAGATTTCCACATTTCAAATAGTCCAGGCTGAATCTGAAGCATTTGACCATTTGAACCATTTGGACCATTTGAAGCATCAAAATCCATTTGCACCGAAGCAGTCATCCACACAGAAGCAGCCGTGAGCAACTGCTGAGTGCATCAATGAACATACTTTTTAGAGGGCTGACATTTTGGTACTAATGTCCTGTTTTTAGAACAGTAAATGGGCTGTGTTTATACCGCACTTTTTCCACCTGAGAGGAACTCAGTGTGCTATAGATACACGCCATCAGTCACCCGTTCACATGGTGGAGGCGGCCGCGCAGGGTGCCAACCTGCTCATCACTGAGGGCTTTCACTCCTCAGTGCCCATGGACACGGCGGAACCAGTGACCAGCCCACTGAGCGCCTAATAGTTGTATGCAATATTTTATTACATTTAATGGATGTTTGCTTTTCATAAGCTTTAATCATCAAAAATGATTGAGTTAAACATCCAACTGTGTACGTAATGGGGAATATATGAAAGCCTTTCTTTTCACAGTATTTAATTAGTTTTATATGCTGCTGCAGTTATAAGCAGTAAAGGAGCAGGCATGGGTAAAATATGCTGTCTGGGTTTTCATATTTTGTGAGGATGTGCGGCTGCAAACTCTCCTCAGTCGCCCTTTAATCTGTTGGAAAGCGAAGGGCCGAAGATCACATCTCGGAAAAAGCTCTGAAACATCAAGTATTGCCTCTGTGTCACTGATTCCGGCTTTCGACAAACCGTTGCACAAATCTCTGACCTTCTGCAAGTTCCCGTCTGTGGCGGCGTGTGAACTCTGGCGATCTTCCTTCAAGGACAAGTCATTGAATATTGTGAAATATCTCTTTAAAAGCCATGGCGGCGTGTGACAGAACACGCTGGGAGGAAATTGAAGACGAGAGGATGGTGAGCACATGGAGATGCCATCTGCTATCAGCAACAATGCAGAGAAAAGTGCCAAACACACACACACACACACACACACACAAGCAAACACACACACAAACATTTTCATTGTTTTTGTGAATATAGCTAATATTATTTAATATTTTTTCAGTTATTTCTTTGTCCAGTACGAGCTATTATTTTCTTACGGGCCTATTTTTCTAATACAGAGTAGACATTATTTCTATCATTTGATTCTATAGATTGGTCTTGTTTTAAATATTGGAAGATATTTTTGCATCATTGAAAATTGTGAAAGAGATATTATTTTACACCTAATAAACATGTTGAGTAACCTGTGAGAAGCCGATTCTATCCATACAGAGCAGGTATACTTTAAATGTATTGTCCATAGTCTCAGTTCTAGCTTTCCTACCATTATTACCAAGAAGGAGGCAAATGCCTGATCAAACCCAAAAGGGCACAAATACAATCAACAAAAACAAACTTTTTTGACATTTATGTGGATGTGATGGCAGATAGCATCCCGCCATCTTCATGGCAGCCAGAAGGACTGGGTTATACAAACGGGACCTTGGTGTTGGAGGCAGCTGTAGTGATGATGGTTTAAAACCAGGCCAATCCAAAGTACGAAGGTCTTTATGCGTACCGGAACCATCTTTCCTCACCAACAACCATTTTAGTGTAAATAACCCAGACATCACCAGACACAAATCATTTGGCCCCTTTGCCAAAACAAACTCATAATAGGTTACCAGGGAGATGGTTTTCTGTGTCATATCACAGCTTGGACCAGAGCTGATTGGGTTGGAGCCCTTATTTCTGACCCTCCACCTGCTCTTGTTTTTGCTGAAGGCCGAGCGCTCTCCATCCATCTCTGCGTATATATTCCACACGAGCTAAACCCGGTCAGAATCCAAATACTTCAAAGACTCAATTGAAGGTCTCTTGACGAGCGGCCGCCCGTGTTGATTTAAACACCGAGTGGATCCTGTCGTGATTGTGTCTGCGATGCGACACTCACGAGTGCGAGAATCTGCCTCTGCAACGCTCCACCTCATCACATCTAATCAGCAGCAACAAAGAGGAGCGGTAGGAGATGTCTGTCACCGATGGGGAACGAGTTGGGACGAAACGAGTTGCACTACAATGGATCTGATGTCCTTTGAAGATGGCGTCTGTCACTTGTATCTGCTTAAAGCCTCTCCTGGCAGCTAATCGTATTCCTCTTGTTATCTTCCCGCTTCAGTCTTGAGAAAACACGAGAGATGTTCAGTCGGTTTGGGATCCGTACAAAGGCAGGCGCTCGCGCCTTTCCCGGCTTCTCCACAAAGAGCTTTAATCTCCTCTCAGCTGAAGGATGTGCATCGACTGATGTGCAGTTTATACAGGAGAGTCAGTGTGTCTATTGATGAGTGATTGAAAATACAGCAAGATTTCTGATTTGTGGAGACCATGTTAGGCTGAATCCCAATTCCACCCCTTCGCCCCTTGCCTTAGTTTTGCACATTCCTGTGAGGGGTAGGGGTATCCCAATTCTCCTTTGGATGGAGGGGTTGGGCTGAGGGGGCCAAGCACTGATAAGCTCGGTTAACGTTCATTATAACAAAACGTCTTTTTCAATATATACATACCGAAAACTGGTCCAGCAGCGCTCAAATGTGTCGAAGATTTCTGTTAATAACGCCAGAACCATGGCAACTATCGCTGTTGACAACAGACGCTTCTTTTGACATAGCAGTCAGCTAGCAACAATGTTTGATGACGTAGTGGTAGTCAAGTGGTGTCCTGTTTGTTAGGGGCACCCCTGTTTTCAGTTTCCCTTCCCCTTGCCACTCCATTTTGAGGGACAAGCGGTAGAAGCAGGGGAAGGGCTAAGGGCCTTAGTGTGTCCTGTGGTTTAAGAGACAGGGTACAACCTGGAACAGACTATCAACCACTCACAACAACATGACACCCCGATTGGTTCTGACTTATATGGCTAATTGAAGCTTTGTAGCTGTTCAATTTTTCCTCCACCTACCTTAATGTACGATTTGGGGGGGAGCTTACAAATCACTTAGCCCAGGTGGTATGCAGCAATACATTTTTGCTTACATGACACACTGATCTTTCCCAGTTTTATCATAATTTTAAAATGTTCCGTGAAAAATAAATCACACACTGCCTGGTTTGTGTAAGTGTATACGACATTATGCATACCTCATGCAATCTGACTAAGCTATTTTAATCAATAAATACTATATAGGAATTTTATGCTTAGCTCAGAGGTTCAGGTGCAGTTCAAGGCTTAGCTCAGCTTAGATGACATATACGGCCATGCAGCCCACAGCCCCCCTCTCACTAATTACACATTCCAGCAAGATGTGCTGTTTCCCAAGGACACTGCCTGAACGTGCTGTACCCGTATGTTGAACACACCGTAGGTCAGTGAAGGCTCCTTAGAAGTTCAGTTAGTCCATCATCAAGCTTTTTTACCAAGTTGATGCATATTGGTTGAATAATTCTTTGCCCTAACCTGCTAACAGGGCATGTTGGCAGAATAGAGCTACAAAAAAACACACAACTCACAAGCTCAACGCGACATCCACATGTTATGTCATGATTTATTTATTTTTAGTTTGTTGATACCCCTAAGGTTATAGTAGTAATAGGGAGCCACTCACTCGAACCACAGTTAGCATATTCCCCCCCCCCCCCCCCACCGTACCTGCTGGGGGCAAATAAAGGATCACTCAATGTCCAGGTGCCATGAAGGTTCAAACTCAGCAACTTCGCGGACATCAAAGTCAATCAATCATGAAGAAAAAAAAGTAAAGTAAAATGCACAATGACATGTACGAACATTGACATGGAGGTAATCTAGTTGACAGTTTATGATTCATGAATGGAGCGCCTCCAACAAACAGGCATGGAAGGAAAGAACTTCGAGCACTGGAGGAGGAGACGACTGTGGGCTTCAGTAAGGACAGAAGAAACTCAACAATAAGTGCTTTACATGTGCATCTAAATCAGACTATGCTCCTGACGCAATTTCCGTGAATAATTTATGCAACCGCACAAGCCGTTGGCATGCAGTTTGCAGTAGTCGGAATGGTAGCAGCCACAGCTGAATCAACAGCAGCGATGGACGAGTTTACGTGTCAGTCTGGGCTGCTTGTCACTGGTGGAGACAGAGACAAACGTAACTCCGACTCGTCGGGGTCCTGCGTTCTGCCCTCCTCAACATCAAACCCACTCACATTCGGTGCTCATGTCAAAGAAAAAAACATATCTAATGCTTGATTGGCACCGATGTCACTGTTTGCAAACACCTCAGTGTGATGCTTCTGTTTGCAGCTCAGCGATAGAAGCCAAATGCACATGTGCAGATCGCGTAGTCGAGCTACGCGTCCACAAGTGCTCGTAAATCAAATAACAACCGAGTTATCTGGGGGTGCTGGTCCAACTTCAAACAAGAGGTGCTACATTTCTGTCTAAGGGCGCACATGAGATGCATTAATGAAATTCATCATACCTCATTTAATTCGCATCTTTGGGCATTCCAACTGGAAGGAAGTTACTTCATCGTCAGTTTGTATTTTATCACAACAGGTCATTCCAACCAGGCAGCAGCACTTGAAGCTCCTTCTTTTCTGATGGAAGCTTTTTCCTCCCCATGTTTAGTGGCGTACACGCTCGTGTTGATGTGAACATTAACACTGCTTTAGTTCCAGTCAGATTAGAGGTAGTGACGTGACTGATGTCTCAGAAGTCCGGGAGATCATCTCAGCGCTGAAAGTAGTGTTTGAAAGTAAATCCTCTTGCATGCTTCATTCTTTTCGGGCTTATTTCTGTTATATCACTTCAGCCTTTGGCAGAGCAACTATGATTGATTTCACCTTCCTCAGTTAGATTATTCCTGCTTTCAGGGCAGAAGTGCAGAGATCTGCACACAATGGCGGTGCGGTGCTTCCTTCTTTAGACGATTACAAATGACACATTTCTTGACACCTCAATTTTTATTCGACTCAACTGTGGCAAGTTTAACATTGCAGGGCACAGAGGTGGAAAATGTCAATTTATTGTGGCCCGTCTAAGCTTAAGAATACCTTAAAATCCACCAAACATAGTGAACAATCGTGTATTATTTCATAGTTTAAGCCCGATACAAACCATTTTCAAGTAAAATCATTAACCTCTTGTCTAAAACAATTGTTATGGGATTTATTCCTGCAGTTACTGTACATGAATACGCTAACTTGAATGGACTATAATGCAAATAATAATGTAAATATCAAAACACTTTACAAAAACCAAGAAATACAAGAAGAAATTATTTTGGAAAGACTGTCTTTACAGCATACAGATAAACATAAAAAATACAAAAGAGGCACTTAAGATATTTGATATACACATACGCACCCACACACATATGTACATGTACATATATATTACATACAGTATGCAAAAAATTCAAATAGTTGAGCCCATGTTACTACATTTCACCTGAAAAGTTATTTTTACAATTATATCAGATACACTTGGCTGGGGAACAATATTAAGACCTTGTTGGCTCATTTCAACAGGAAGAACGAAGGTTTAAAATCCCACTTGTGCACAACTGCAGGCTTTTCGTTTCACAGACACATTGCAAGCAAGAATGTAAAAAAAAAAATGTGTTTCAAATTCTACCACAGGTTTAACAAAAACTGCCTCGACTTGGGAGTCTGTAAAGGTCCGCAGACTCTCATTGGTTTAATCGACAGACCAATGCACACTTACTGTCAAGCAAATATCAGCCTTCAAGAATAATAATGACAATAATTATAATAAAATGTATTACCAGAGTAAAGACAGATGAAATGATGTGACATGAAGGTGTCTTCATGTCCCATTACATGACACTGAGGAGCTGCAAATCCTAAATAAATAGATCTTTGAGTGAAGAGTGAGATAAATGTGTAACTACAGGCATGTTAATAGAGAGGCTCATGTACCCTTAAAGGGCACAGACAGGAAGAGACATTCTATTTGTATGGTCATCTGTGACATCTAAATGATCAATTTTGCAGCTGCTAACATCTGCACAAAAATACTGCGCATTTACACTGATGCCTCACAACCAATATAGTCAATTGTACCACTATCTACTGTACTACGAGTAGTCCAGATAACACGTCATGTAGCCTAAATACGGTGAGACAATGTGTTAACAATCAATGTTCGTCAGATGGAAAGTTCCTGAATATCTGTAGATTATACATATATACACACTTGATTCCAAATCCACAATTTGGAAGTGACTGCACTTTCAAATGGGGAAGACACCGATTGTCAAAAAAGTGCAACTCACAATGATCAGATCACATTGCTTCGAAAACATGGAAATCTTCTCCGTCAGTTGAGTACAGCGACACCAGCAGCCATCGCGATGCTCTGCTTTTTTTGGTCTTTGTCAAAATTTCACCAATGACTCTTGAAGGGGTTTTGGGTTTAGTCCAAATATTGTAAGTTATCTTAAACGCTAACTGCAAACTGTCGCCTTGGATTTGAAACATTAGTCCTAAAAAAACAACTATCCAACAGAGGACGGTGCCTTGTCTCGTCTGCCTTACATGTATCTAATCTGATGTCCGACACAAAATGAAGTGGACTGACAGGGGCGTTATGACGCTGAGAAAATCTGACACGTTAGAAGGACAAAATACCTGGGTAGAGGAGCATCTATGTCTCACCTAAACTCATTGCAATTTCACCGAATCAGAAAAGGCACCAACAAACAAAAGTAATGTGATGCTTTTGTACAATTTCGATAAATAGATGCGTTGAAACTACATTGGTTGTTCATATATGGCTTGTTAACAACAGGGAGAGATTTGGGTTAGCAAACTGCTAGATAATGTTGCTAATTTAGCACAAGAGGCAAGCAGAACCTATAGTTTTACTGAGCTAAATTAACCTGTTTGCTATAATCACTTTTTTTTTGGGGGGGGGGGGCCGCCCCAATATAATTTCTTTGCTCCAAGCTCAAGAGATTGTTGCTGAAGCCCATCGTTGTTTCTGGGCACGGACTCACTGACTTCACCGTCTCTCCAGCCTGGAGAGTGTGTATCAAAGTGTCCTTGAGCAAGACATTGACCCTCTAATTGCTCTTGATGAGTGGGTGGGCAGTTTGCACAGCTGCCCTCCACCATCGCTGTGTGAATGAGGTAACGTCATATTTCAAGAGCTTTGAGCACCATTCAAGTAGAGACCGACATAGTGCGGCCCATTTACATTTACAGCACTCTGCCTAAGTGACCCCCAACACTGCTAAAGACTCGACATAAGAATGTTTTAGTTTCACGAAAAGCTACATTTTGAAACAACACACACCACACCATCCTATCAACCTCTTTTTGTGTCGCCATGGTGCCACCTACACCCGGTGGGACTGGAGCAATGGCACAATTTCTCTATTCTCTACTCAATACAATAGGGTCACACCAGATGTTCTTTTCTTTATACAGTAAATGTGGAAGCTTTTCAATCGGAAAAGCTACAATCGACGAGAATTAAGAAATTGCAGATATGGGTTTGAAGTTGTGCCGTTTGTTTTACGAGAGACTGAAAAACTTGGATTTCAAGTTGATCTAAAAACATTTCAAAAATCATTTTAGTATTGCTATGACTACCCCCCCCCCCCCCTTCAAGTAATTAAAAAACTGTGCGGAATTCCACACAATTTGAAAACTAAAAAGTGAAATCACCCCTCCCTTCACATTGTGGTTTTTATAGTGCCTGTAGAAAATGAGCTAAGTCCAGTTTGTCACACAGCAGAACACCAAACTCAAAAACCAACGTGCCAGTCGGCCGCCAGCTTTGGTTCTAAATTGGTCTTCACTATTGGGAACCGTCTGCCACGATTCCCACTCATGACATGATATAAGGCAATCTGCTGTCTGAGTAGTCTTGTGTTCATAGCGCCGATGAGAAAAACCCCCGCGACACATTTGGGTCTCATTGGTTCGGGTGGTTTGGGGATTTTGGTCCATGGCGAGTTTGACTTCAATACGACCTCTCGCCACATCCCACATTCTCCAATTGAAGTGAATTGATTTATTTGAAGGTAAGTGAGTAAATGATGCCGTAGCTGCTCATGGTAAGCCCTTAACATGAAGATATTCTAATAACGTGAGATTCCTAAGATCATAAGACCTGTTTGAAACTTTGAAACCCTGCAAAGAATACATTTCAGGCATAAACAATGAATGCATTTAGTCTCCCTTCCCTTCGACCGCTTCCTTTCTCTTGTCAAACCCCAATGCTGGTTCCAACCCACCCGACTCACTGCCATCCTACAAAGGAACCATCTCTTTGTACTCGTTCCTTTCTCCTCGAGCCCCCGCCAGAATCAGCTTGCCCTCCAGTCCCGCCATGTTGGAGCTGAGTCCCGTGCAGCCCTTCAGCCCCCCTCTGGCCAGCTCCTGGTACGCCAGGGACTCATGGGAAGACACAAAAATCCCGCTACATGCAGAGGAGGGTGTGATACATCCCTCCTCCCTCCTCTGTTGTTCTGGTGTGGGAGCAGGTGCTCTAATCCCGCTGCTCCCGGCGCCCCCACCGCCTCCCGAGCCCACGCCGCCTCTCCCCCCACATCTCTTGGGCGGCGGCCCCCACAGGAATGCGTGAGCTGGCCTGTAGTGCTGGCGCGCAAAGCGCAGCAGGCGTCGCCGGGTGGCCGGCAGGCGGATGGTGTAGACGTAGTACTCCAGGACGCTGTGTTGCATGTTGGGAATGGTGTTGTGGCACAGCGACTCCTCCAGGAACAGGCTGACCAGTGGCGCCTTGAAGGCCTCATAGCCGAGCTCACCCAGGGACTTCAGGATGCGTGTGATCCGAAGGTAATTGTGCTGCGACCTTCAAAGTAGACCAAAGAGAAGATGATTTCACATTGGGTTGAGTAAGGCAGCGTTTCTCAAATTGTTTCAGAGCACGGACCACCAAACTTCTCTCAGAAAAATGTAATCCTTGTGCTTACTTTCAAAATGCCACTTGAGTCTAGCAGGTTTCATAGCCTCATTAGCTAACGATTCATAGCACAAAACACAGCGTGGTTTAGGATCCTTTGTTCCCAGTCCAAAAAAATCCAAATTGTATGTACTCACTGTAGTACTTTCGTTCACTTTAAAAGTGGACTTTTCATGTTCACATATTGGTTGAGGGTTGTTGCTTTACGAAGGCAAACTAGCAACGGCACTAGTAGTACTGGCACTAAAGATCTTCTCCTCTTCATCACTCAATTTTCTTTTTACTGTCCCTGTCTAAAGCCAGTGATACATGATGATTTAGCCTG
>CAESWR010000212.1:70587-84816 GCA_903171835.1 Mullus surmuletus | reverse complement strand
AATTCAGTTAGGTGGCTTTTAATAACCTTTTTTCCATGTTTTATTCATAACTGGGATGGGACAATAATCAGGTTTTCTGTCTTCTTCTCAGTTAAACCCTCAAAGCTCTGCTGCTCAGGCAGCAACAGCCGGACCATCAGATCAGACACATAGTCTCGTCATACAAAGTCACAGAGGATGTGAAATGTGTCTTTTTCATTTGCTTTCAACCGTAGGATGTACTCTCCCACTTACGTAATGAGGAAGTGCAAACAAAACAGGTACAGACAGCAACACGCAGGGTGTGTGGGGGTGTGTGTGTGTGTGTGTGTGTGTGTGAGAGAGAGAGAGAGAGAGAGAGAGAGAGAGAGAGAGAGAGACTTACTTTGATCTCATCCTGAGTCAGTTCGTGTGCGTAGAAGTTGAGCCCGAGCTCTCTTAATGGGAACAGCCTTGCACAGGAACACAACACGACAAATCAGTTTCAATGACAATCAAAAAAAAAATCTTTCTGAATAAGATGGAATTTTTTGTCTGCGACTTCAATCAGAAACTATTATTGACACTTTTCTGGCGATAAACTGTTTACATTTTATAATGTATTCAGCTGAGACATCCTATATTTTACACAGGGTGACGCTAACATGACAAGTGTGTGTAAAAGCAGCCTTTACGTGTCAGGCAGTGGAAGTGCTGCTCACACACACACACACACACACAGTGAGAAAATCACAAGAGAGGATGACACGTCTCACCACTGAATGTAGGTGTGATTGTGCTCCAGTTTGTCATAGTCGCCCCTCCACTTTGTCAGAATCTCCTCAATATAGATACCTGAGAAGAGAGAGGAGATAATTAGGGGCTACAGATATATGGAAGTGTGTGTGTGTGTGTGTGTGCGTGTGTACATGCATGAGCGAATGTGGGATGAGTTCACTAATCTGCCAGTCATACACAACCTTTCGCCAAACAAAACTCACTAATCCTAGAGCTAACTCTGCCTCTCGCAGGAGGGCTGTATACATAAAATGTGTGTGTGTGTGTGTGTGTGTGTGTGTGTGTGTGTGTGTGTGTGTGTGTGTGTGTGTGTGTGCCAGGGTGAAAGAGTCTATCACGCGCTCTCACCATCAGGCACGAGGGGGATCTTGTTCAAGTAGAAGCGCAGGTTACGGTACTCGTTCGGCTGCCGGGACTTTTTGTAGTTCTGTGAGACAAATAAACATTAGTGTGTGTGTGTGTGTGTGTGTGTGTGTGTGTGTGAGTGAGAGAGAGAGTGAAAGCAGATGTGTGTGTTTCAGTTTTGCAGGCATCATATGATTGCAGGTGCGGTGTGTGTTGATGCGTACCGGGTAGCTGTGGCGGTATTTGTAGAGGTCTCTGGCAGCGTAGAAGCTCCTCTTCATCTTTGGAACTGACTCTGGAGAGTCGCTCAGCTGAGGGAGGAAGAAGAGGAGGAGGAAGAAGGAGGAAGACTTCCATCAGAACGTCACACGCGCTGCAGTAAACGGACCAACTTGGCTTTTTGAGGTTGAGCGACTTCATCATCCGTCTCCTCCCAGCAAAGGAGGGCAGCTGATGTCAGAGCTGCCGTGCGTTCGCCGCGGAAGGACGAGGAGATGAGATCCAATGTGGGTCACGCAAACTCACGCTGGTCGGAGCTCGGCCTGCTCGGCCTGCTCGGCCGCACTGTACTGTGCTGTACTGTGCTGTACTGCGCCGTGTACTGCAGTACATACAAGTATTAATATCATTACGTGTGTCTGGATGGTGCCACCTTTGTCGCTCATTGACTGCGATTCCATCCCTCCACACTGATGCCATCGCCCCATTTCTATCTTCTCAAACAGCTTGAGGTCGTCCAATCACATTCCTCTACTCAACTTCTGCAACCAGGTCGATCTGGAGTCTCGTTTGTGAAGAACTTTCCCTTCCACCTCCAGCAGCAGGCGGAGGAGCCTCACTCGGAGAGCAGCTGGAGGAACTCCAGAACCACAAACGCGCAATAATGCCAGTAGTTCGGTGGTTGTTGCCCTTCATTTCAGGGTGTATAACATCTTATGGTGAAGAGAAACTTCCCCTTCACAATAAAAGCGAAACGTAACCTTCACAATAAAGTTGAACTTGCTTCATTGAGCAGGTTTCCGCTGTTGAGTTGACGACATGTGAACGTCTGTAAGTGCGAAAATGACATCGAACTTCGGCTGCCCCCCTACACACACACACACACACACACACACACACACACACGGTCGCCCTCTCCTCGTCCCGGCCTCGTCAGCGCGGTGACACGCATGTTCGAGGCGCCGAGTGTCGGTCCTACCCCCCCCCACCCTCAAAGATGAGCATCCCCCCCACACACACACACACACCCCTACCTTGGGGGACACGTCTCCGGGGTCTCCCGCCGGCCGCTCGCCCCCCGCCGGGCTGACGGACTCGGAGATGCCGCTGTCATCCTCCAGCAGCGCCGGGTCGTCGCTCTCCGAGTCCGACCCCCACGTCGAGTCGCATTCCTCCACGGTGCTCGGCTCCTTCAGACGCCAGTTGCCCAACAGATTTCCCATTTAAACACACACGCAGCACTCGCGCCCCCTTTGTATTCGTGGTATTCTGCTGTGAAATACTACATCCTTTGGCCCGGGACCTCGTGTCTCGGCTCACGCTGCTCTCCGCCGAGCTTTTAAATGGCAGAAAAGGGGGAATTTCCAGCGCAGCTGCGATGATGCGTGTTTCTGTATGAGGGGTGGACAGTGCCGCGTCGGGGCGGCGACAAATGGAGCGCACACTCCGGCAGTGCCACACAGCAGTGCCACAGAGAGTGCACACACACACACACACACACACACACACACACACCGAGTATTCTGTATTCTGCTTTGATCCAGCCGAATATCATTGTTATTGTTTATTTTGGCACAAGGATTTATTCATGTGTGTGTGTGTGTGTGTGTATGGATGAATGTATGTATGTATGTGTGTGTGTGTGTGTGTGTATGGATGAATGTATGTATGTGTGTGTGTGTGTGTGTATGTATGTATGTATTTTTCTATTTTTTTATTTTCAATATCATTAGTAGTGGCGGTAGTTTTATTTCAAAAATAATGCGTTAGAATAATTATATAGTGCACTCACCTCAATAAAGTCTGGGGTCACAAACACGGTGAACGTGTGGGGCACCAGGGGTCCCACGGGACCACACGAGGGGCCTGCAGCCCTATGCTCACACTATGCTAACATTCTATTTCATTCTGTTGCTATTCTGTTTTAATCACACTTGCACTAGATTTGAAAATGACAATATCTAAAAGAAACATTAGGAAATAAATGTTATTATAACATGATATATACAATGTTTATTATACATGAAGTATATGTGTAGGTGAACTTTGACCTATTCTAGCTCAAAGATCAAAGCAAATGTGTAATTACAGAAGAGAGTATCAAACTAGTAGCCCTTCGTGTGAGTCAGGACCCATGAAGTAGCTCTCATTGTCGAAAGGGTTGGTGACCCCTGGTCTAGATTATTCCCTTTCATAACCACCATAGCCCAAAGAGAGCACCAATAATAACCAATAAGAGCAGAGGATAGTTTCTCTAAATACTCTTATTACAAAGCTCAATAAACTAAACCATTAATGAACTAAAAGCATTACTAATTCTGACGGTTAATTGTTGGATTTAACACACACAAACACTGTTACATCATAGAAAGGTCATGGGGAAGGACATAGCAACGTACCATAAGCCACTGGTGTTGATATGTGGATGGATGATGGTCATCAAAAAAAAAAAAAAAAAAAAAAAAAAGAAAAAGAAAAAAGAGTGCCACCTGTGATGCCATAATATCACACACTTGTGTCATGCTCAGCTACAGGAACAGTTCCTGCAAATACCCTCCTCCTTTCCCCACGCTGCTGCCTGGCATGAATCACCCCTCATACAGTATCAAGGCAACAGCAGCATCAGGACCAGAGCTGTGTCACGTGACAGAGGAGAGGAGGAGGTTACAGTGCCCCCCTCCCGAGATTATCAATGTCACACCAGAAATAACGAGAAAGCTCACGCTGTGCTTCGCTTTCTTTCTCTCTTTTTCAGAAAGACAGAGAAGATTGAGAGTAATTATCTTTTTATCCATTTTATAGATATTTATTCTCTCTGATAAAACAGAACATAAAAGATGACATTGATTGTCTAAATAAATGCAGATTTCCTGTTTGATGGTTCCACACTGACTTGTTCCTTTTCTTTCTTGTGTGTTACATTATATGATCACTGTGCAGTTCCTTCGTAAAATATCTATTCTCTGCATTTATGTCTACGTTCTCTTTCCACTGGCACTTTCCACAAACAGTGTTGCAGTGAACCAGCTCAGCCGGGTCAGACCACCCGAAGCTGTATTTGTCCCCGGGGGGCAATGAAAGGCACACCGAGCAGAAGTAGCCTCAACAACGCAAACATTGTAACAACAAAGGACGAGAAAAGCACAGATTTCAGTCAGTAATTGCACATAAATGTTTCAAATGCTAACACTTCTACTCTATCGTCCAGGAATATAGACAATACCACCAAAAGAATAGAATAAAAAGGAAGAAGTAAAAATACTAAAATGCTGACACTGACGTTTTATGCTTCCCACGCGTGAAACATAAAATCCACTTTAAAAGGTTCTATTGTTTTGTCGAAAGGGAAATGTGTCAGCTTTTGAGCGAAACTAAAAAGTTATGTAATCCAGAGTTGATAGCAACGCCGTAGTTTCGGCGCGTCAGCAGAAGCAGAAGTGGTTGGTTGTTTTGTGACCTTTCAACCCGACTCTCGGTCTGTCGAACAACTTGCAGTGTCTTTATAACGAAAACACATCTTACAAAGAGCAGAAACTGTTACCGCCGGCGACGCTGCTGCACCTCCATGTGCATATTCTCCTTATTTTATTGCATCAATTAATTCGCATAACAGCTTTTTGCCGGTAACTTATTGCTTTCACATGAGCCGCTTTGCTCTGAAATCAGCAAATGCAATATTTGAAATAAGACTGCAAAGTGCTGAAACAAAGCACGAACACACTGACGGTTTTATCTGCAGCATCACAGGGTGTGTGTTTTTTTCAAAGCCCACAAGGCATCTTCTATTTTTCTCCAGTTTTTCTGACCCACAGTTGAGAGAACTCACTGGAGATGAAGAGAAGCTGCAAATCTCTCTCCTTGGTAGAAACGGGAAATATTTTGCTGTTTAGCTCGAAATAATACGAACAATTCCTTTTTATTTTCCATGTCTACAATTGTTAAGAGACGCAGTTTGTCTAACATCTGAGCAGCAGGGAGGATTGGATCCTCTTCTTAAGCTCCAAGGTCCCTCCAATCGGGGGACTTTGTGGTTACTCCAAACTCAAATTTACTCAAATTAAATACATTTAGAAAAACGTCTCAAATTAAAGTGCCACAAAATGCAGACTTAACGGTTGAAAGGAGGAAGTATGGACATGAGCAGTGGCAGCAGAATCCTTCTAACAAGCTGAACCCGCACCAACATCACATTATTCCCCTTTATGATATTTCTATGATTTTGTGATTTTTGTAGTCATGGAAGTAGTAGTAGTAGTAGAAATAATGATAGTATTATGTGTTGTAAGAAAGTGTAAGAGAATGTTTGTATGGTTATGGCAGACAGAGTGAGATCCTGCCCACAGACGGACGTTCAGACCCACAGAAGAGGCTTTTTGGAGTAAATCGCAACATCTTTATCAACAAGAATGTTAAAATCTGCTTGAATCAAAACGTGCAGGGAGAGTTTACAGGACAAAGCTAGTGGATGAAACTTCCTGCTCTGAAAGGTCAGACCGAAGCAAAAGTGCCTGCAGCCCTGGAGGAGGAGAGCCAGGCCGTCTCCAAGCACCGTTCTTTAAATATGGCCCCTAATGGCGGAACAGCCTGCCGGAGAACCTCAGGGCTGCAGAGACTGTTGATGCTTTTAAAAACACTTCCTCTTCCTCTTCTTATCAGATTTAATATCTTATGAAATACTATTTTAGTCACTTGTTTAAGGTTTTTATCTCTCTGCTGGGCATTTAACTTATTTGTTCGTGCGATGACCTTTACCTCTTCTTACTGTTTTAGTCCCTCGGGTTTTGATTTAGCTCCAGTGTTTCCCAAAGGTGGCTTCTTCCTCAGCTCAGGTCTCGGTGCCGAGCCAAGCCTCTTTACGCCACGCCTCTCAAATGTGAGAAAAATCCATGGCTTGTGTGTGTGTGTGTTTATGTCGGAGTGAGAGGGTTGGATTTTATTTTGAAATTGTTTTTAACCTCTGTGAGGCGCTTTGTGATATAAATGTATGGAAAGTGCCGTAGAAATAAAGCTTGATTTGATTGGAAGCTTGACCTGATGAATAGAAAACAAAGCAGGGACTTCCTGAGGGCAGGAGCTTCTGATTGTCGGGTCAGTGGGTGAACGAGGTCAGGTTGGATGTAAAACTCTTTGACAACCGTTCGGCTGGAAAAAGTGCTTTAAAGCCCCACCCATGTTGGAGGTTCTCCCAGAGAGAAAAGCTGCAGCCGCGACGTTTGGTGCATCTTCTCATGCACCTTAAATGATGCAGAATATCGTCCTGAACGATTGCATTTCCAAGGCAAGTGAAACACACACACAAACACTCCCTGTCATACTTTGCAGAAACCTTTGTGGAAATCGTCCAGTACGAGTTTCTGTGTTATCGAGCTGACAGATGGTCGGACAAACAAAACCACAGATCCCCGAGAGGAACATTTTCAGGAAAGTCTCCTCCCCAACAATGTTCACTCACACTTTGCTGCTCAGAAGTTGTCGAGGAAAAAGGCAGTCAGACGTCTCGAATGCAAAGGGACCTCTATACTTTACAATACTTCACTGAGATGTGAAGTGATCCATTTATTTGGATAATATGTGTTTGACAGGATGATCTCGGTTGTCTCTGCTCTTCTTGGCCAGCAGAGGGCAGCGTGATCTCTGCAATCCTCTGCCTGCCTCCCCAGCAGCCCCTCCCGATGTGTGTGTTCTTGTACGTGCTACTATTTGTGCTTGCAGACAGATGCCCAGCTTGATAATGTGTAAGCGCACACACACATGCACGCGGGGGCGGATGTGTGTGTGTTTGTGTTTGTGTGTGTGACAGTGCTCAGCCACAGGCACAGACCCAGAATGCATCACACCAAGAAATGTCCTCTAAGTGGAATGGGCAGCTCAATATCCTCCGCCTACTGCTATTGTGTGTGTGTGTGTGTGTGTGTGTGTGTGTCAGTGTGTCAGTGTGCATGGTGAAAGCTGTTATGTTTCTCCTGGGACTACCTTTGAGAGCCATTAACAGCATGTTTGTTCCCTGAGTTGATACGCACCATCAGCCACCCATCATCAATGCTGCCCAGTCCAGCAGCGTCACCTTCTGATTATGGAGACTGTGGAGATGTTACCGATGTGGCCTGTGTGTGTGTGTGTGTGTGTGTGTGTGTGTGTGTTTGTGTCTCTGCTGCGTGTCTGTGACCTACATGGTCTTGACAAACTGCAGCCCTGTCCTGTGTACTTTGTAGGAGCGTATCTGTGTGGACATTAAAGCCAGCGAACCGCCGGCCCTCGCTGGGTTCTGCTGCTGTTCAAACCAGCCGAGCAAGAATCATCAACGCTTCCCATTAAAGGAATTCTGAAGTGCAACCCAACACTTTAGCCTCCAAACGCTGCAGATTAAACATAACTTTGGCCCACTAATGATGTTGAAAATCCCCCCCACTTTCAGAGAAAGGTTTAGTGAGAGGAAAAAATATGGATTTACTCATGTAGAACTTCGGCCTGAATTGAGAGTCAGCAGAGACGAGGTGAAGCTGGAAATAACTGTTGTTTCTGCTGGAAACACAAAAGAAGGTCACAAAGGTCATTCATGCACTTATTATTTCACTCTCAATGGCACTTTATCCTGATGTGTGTGTGTGTGTGTGTGTGTGTGTCTGTGTGTCTTACAGTGTGTCAGTCAAATCTACAGTTTCCTTTCGAACCACACAGCCAATTCAAGCGAATAAGATGCCGCTGTTCGCGCATGCCTGTGTGTGTGTGTGTGTGTGTGTGTGTGTGTGTGTGTGCATCTTTACCAAGACCAGACGGGGAATCAAGACTGAGATAAGACACAAAACAGAATAGAGAGAGGGTTTTTTATTCTATCTAAATATAATCGACATCAACAACATCCTCTGCATTACTTTTCATGCAGTAGTGCGATGCAAAAAATCAATAAATCTATATTTTTGGATATTTTATAGAAAACAGGTCTTTTTCTTGTCCTGAGAACCGTGAGTCCATGTAGCAGAGGCAGCGATCTGCACTCATTTCAAGAATTTGAGGCGTCTTTGTTTCTATGGCAACATCAGATGTGGGTTTGTCAAGTGAATGTGGCTTCTAAGTCGACTGAAATCACAAGAAGACATTTGATAAGAATGCAGTGGCTGCAACTTGGGAAATAATCAATCTCCCAACGATTGGAAGTGATTGGTTGTTTAGCAGCCTGGCAGTGGTGGTCTCCATCGCTCTGGATACGAAATCCAGAGTCTGCTCGCTCCTCGATGAGACCAGGACCTTCCAAAGGTGGTCCTGAGAATATCCTATATCACCATATTGTCATTGATTATTGATCCTCTCCTCACTTTCCTTGTGTTTATCTTCTCCCTGACAACTGTTTTCATTATTTCATTATCATTATTCTAAATGTACGATCACTGCCAGAGAAACCGAGGGGGGCCTGAGTAGTGCTGCCACCCTTTCTTTATAAATCAAGCTATTTAATTATATCCACAGATGCTCTCGAGTGACCTGGAGTGAATGAAAGAGCGGGATTATGGCGGCGCTGACGTCACACAGATGAAAGGTTCATCGTATCACAGGGATTCAATCGCTCGGCTAATTCAGCAGTAACCTTTGCAGCCAATTCAGAGGCAGCAGAACTGTTGTTTGTGTCGCGATCTGGACCAAGACCTCCTGAGACGAGCTTGGGCAGACAGAAAGACAGATATTCGCTCTCTCCCTCTCTCTCCCTCCCTCTCTCTCTCCTTCTCTCCAACTGGTCGAGTCCAGATGGTCGTCCACCCGCCGTCCTGGTTGTGTTCTGACATTTGAGTCAAAGCAGCATGTGGTCGATAAATACAGGGAGGTGAAAATAAAGAAAAAATTACATCATTCTTTTTCAGATTTAGTCAAAATGTTATGTTTGACAAACCCAGCTTGATAGCTGTGAGAAAGAGAAGGCCACACATTTACTGGCATCTTAATCTATTTTAGCAAAGCAAAGAAAATCAAACAAAACGGCTGCAATCAATCCGGCCAGGGCGAGAGAGAGCGTAAAGCAAAGCATGCTGGGCTTTTTTCAAGCCTCCCAGGGTTCCGCCTACTCCAGCTCCGCCACAGTCACAAAGCCTAAACACAGCCAACGCACAGGCTAAACATATCTTAAATACCACGTGTATCTTATCAATATATCAATAAAGCATTATATGACGATCCAGACGGGAGACGTATGCAGCACGTAGGGTTGCCTTATTCACTACACACTCACTACTTGCGGTCCGTCCCCTTATAGTGTCCCCCATTAAACTCAGTACACACATATGTTCATGCGTCACATCTGCTCTCGCTACAAAAGGCTCTTGAAAATATGAGTTTTCCAGATTACTAACAGGCTTTGGACTCAAAGAAGAAGAAGAACTCTTAAAGATGGAAACTGAAGCGGACAGAAGAGAAATGAAACGGTGTGCGGGAGCTGGAGGCGGCCGAAGTGTGATGTTTCTCCACTTCCTGTCTGTTGTGGAAGCAGTTTGACTCTTTCACAGCTGTTTGACTGAGCAGCTAGCCGGCAGTCACATCTGCCCAGGTCCAATATCGCCCTCAGAAACACGGTGGAAAGTGTGGGGGCTTCCAGATACACCTTTGTTTTTGTGTTGTTTCCTCTGAACAGCTGATGCTACAAAGCAGCGCTACAAAGCGTTCCCGGAGGAATTCTGCGGTTACTGCCAAATAAAAACGGCTATTTTCAACTGAGACTGAGAAAAGTCTCAGAATAGAGCGGATGTGTTGGTTTAAGATGGGACCGCTTGTAGACAGCGAAACCCCGCCCTAAAACTGGCCCCGCCCACTTCACTCTGTCGCCTCAGTCTCTGCTCGAAACAAGTGCTGCAACTTCAAACTGGAGAGAGAGCTGATGCTGTAGATGTTGTACTGAGAAGGAACATACACATCCCCACTTGAAAAAAAGTGGACTATCCCTTTAAATGCACTTAAGAAGCTTTCAACTGAGTCGCCTTTAATCATTGTTACTATTTTTTACTTTCTTTTATTTCTTTCCCTCCTCCTCGGATCCTTTTTTCCGGGTCCCTTTGCTCTCACTCACTCATGTTGTTGGGTTCTTGTGTCGCTTGTTAGGTTTTCTCGGGACATATCGATGTGTGTAAAGCAGCGTGTGAGCTGTTATTCTTAGAGTTGGTATATATATAAAATAAATAAATAAAATGAAATTAAAGTCTGAGCTGTATCGACTCCCCCCTGTGGTGCCGCTGAGCAACACGTCAGACGGGGACAGTCAAGAGATCCAGGAGACAGCAGACCTGCTCGCATCCATCCTGAGCAGCTTCACACACACACAAACACACTCACACACACACTCACACACAAAGGTGCTGCAGAAACCAAAGAACGCTGGGCAGGAGCTCAGAATATCTCATTATTAAGGCGTGAGGGGAATCAAGCCGCGTGATGTGAGCAGAGCCTTCGCCAGGAGCTCTGCAATAACCGCGCGCATGTTTCAAATAAATCAACCTCCCACTCGGGGTGGACATCAGCGCTGCCAGAGCCCACTTAGTCGCCTCGCTCCCGCTGCCCACTCATTCGCCGGTGAAGATGTTTAACCTTATTTCCTGTGTTCTCACCGTGTTGCACCTTCTCGAACACGCCGCGGCCTCGGGACAGCAGCCATCTGCAGTGATTTCGACAGCTTGGACGGGGTTCTACATAAATTACACAGAACAAGGACAACGCTGGTAATTATTTCAAGGAGATTTGGAGTTAAACAAGATAAAATTCATTTCACTAAACTGGAAAAAGAATCCGGTAAGATAGATAGATAGATAGATAGATAGGTAGATAGATAGATAGATAGATAGGTAGGTAGGTAGATAGGTAGGTAGGTAGATAGATAGATAGATAGGTAGGTAGGTAGATAGGTAGATAGATAGATAGATAGATAGATAGATAGATAGGTAGGTAGGTAGATAGGTAGATAGATAGATAGATAGATAGATAGATAGATAGATAGACAGATAGATAGATAGATAGATGGATAGACAGACATAGAGATTACACACAGATGGACAGACAGATAGATGGGTAGATGGGAGGTGGATGGATGGACCATTTCCTGGAAATCACATTTTCCCTGATAATTACAAACAAGATCTGGTATTCATTTGTATTATTTATTTGAGTCGAAGCAGCTTGATGAGGTCGATCAAATAAAAGTGAATGTTGCATCATTTCTTTTTGCAATTCATTGGAAAGGCGGCACGAGGCAGCTAATGAGACGAAATCAGAAAATCGAAAAGTGAAAGCAGAGTCGGTCTGCAGCTGAGGTAAGTGACCATATCAGCGATTACTGAGCTTCACAGTCGCCTCCTCCTGCTCTGCATCCTCTTTCTGACCGTACAAATCCTTTTTTCATACTCACGAGGACACGAAGATGAATTATTATAGAGAGAAAAGAGACTCTGGGTTTGTAAAGAGAAGGAGGGGATTTTTTTTTCTTTTCAAAGGAAGATCACCTGAGCCATCGTCATGCAGCGCGGACACAAATGAGTGTGACAGTCTTCGAGCCGCATGTCAAGTCATTTAGCTTCGACAATCAGCAATCAGCGCAGATTGCAGCCTGTGGGGGAAAAAAGCTATCTTGCCGTTTTGGTAATTAGTCCCTCCAGCCGCTGTGTGTGCGTGCGATTGTGTGCGAATGTACAAGCAGTTTTAGTGCTGAAAAAAAACCCCAGTTCGGGGCAACTTCCTCCCAATGAATAATAGTGACAAAAGCTGCCAAACACAATCCAATGCTTATAGCTGTTCAAAGCTGCAGCCAACTACATTTTGTGGAATTTCACCTCCACTTCCTTTTCCCCCGGAGCTTTCGGGTAGCGGCGGGCGCAGCAGCAGCAGCAGCAGCAGCAGCAGCAGCTAATCTCTCAGCCCGACAGTCTGGCTCATGGCTAACGACCGAGTGTCAGTGTAACGGATGAGGCTGCTGTCGACGCTGACCTGTTTACAGACACTAAACGCTGCAGGCGTGAATGCTGCCCGAGATAAATAACTCATCCCAAAAAAGAAACTACTTGAAAATGAACATCAGCCACCGTCTGAAAATGTTATCAAATCAATACATCAACAGATGAATTAATTAAACACATCCCATCAAAAGAAGAGTGGAAGCGGAGGGCTCATAAAGCTGGAGCTGCTAGTTGAAGGATGACGTGCTTTGTGTAAGAGTGTGTCTATTCAGTTTTGCTTCTCTTGTGCCAATCGTCAGGCGGCAAAGCAGCAAAACAGAAGATAAAGTCTGTTTCCTGAGGCATTATTCTCCCGTCGAACCCTCTAGATTAATATTTGCATTAAAATATTGAACTCATACAATTAATTTTCACACAGAACAACAGGCACCAGTGGGTGGGCGGAGCTTGACGGACACATAATCAAATTGAATGGGTGAGAGGGGATTACAGCTAACTGTGGCTAAGTGCTAACAGTGGATTACTGCTAACTTCTGTCATCAGCTGAACAATTACAATCATGTTTTCTTTAAAAAATACCTCACAGGGTCTTGTTTCCTTCCAGTCTAGTATAACCTAATCATGACACTGCAAACAGTGGCTAACTGGACCTCCAGTCCAGACCACTTAAGTACCCTAGTCCTTAAAGGGGCAGTCCTATCAAAATGAGCTCCGGAATTACAAACTCAAATTAGCCTTCTAAGAGGTGTGGGGTCAAGAGGTCATGAATAACAACAACAACAACAACAACAACATCAACAACAACAAGACAAAAGTTTGAGAATTTAGCTTCCTCGTCCCATTACAGCAAATCATCGTCTTTTGTTTGGATTCTACAGCTTGATTCAATCACATTTCAATCTTTATTTTGTTGTTTGTTACATATGTTGACATTTGGACGAGTCACACAACACTGGACTTCCTGCCAGCATTAAAGGGATAGTTCATAAACTTCTTCGGCGTTTAAACCATAATCTATTGTGTTTATGTGTTTATGTTTATGTGTAACTCTAAAATGTGTGGGTGGTATTAGATCTCACATCAGAGGGCCGGAACAAACAACTTAATGGTGAATTCTTCTAAATTAACCAAATCATTTAAAATGACCAAATCAATAGATGTGACTAACAGAGCACGTTTGGAGAGATCTAACAATCATTGCCTCTGAAATGTACAATTCTTTCTCCTATAAACAGATGGACAACTGAAACCACAAAATGTTCAAACTACTCCCTGATTAGAAATTTTCGCAGCTCAAAGCGCTCAGCACCCGTTAGCTTCGCCAAAAGCCAGCACGTCGTTAACAGTGCAGGCATGCAGAGCGTTTATACTGACGTTTCCTCCAAAGGGAAGCTCTCCTCTGTTATGCTAATGTGCCAGATATTGCCCGAGATTCAAGGTTAGTCAAACAGCAGTTTGTTTGGTTGCCGGGTAGCTCGGCAGACTTTCCTGCGCTGGCTCGACAACACACTGGCACGGCAACAGCCATCAATGTCACCGCGCAGACACAGCGAAGTACAGCGCTTGTTTCTCGCTCCATGCCTTGTGTCGCACACAAAGAAAAAGCCAGGCGGAGAGCCAGTGCAGTGCAGTCACAGGATAAAGTATGGAGTGTGTGTGTGTGTGTGTGTGTGAGGGAGAAACTGGGCTACTGTCACACACAGACTGTGCAAGGAATGTATTCGTCAAAGTGCCTGATGGACATTCTGTCAAAATCAATCAAGCCAAATCAATGTCTTGAAAAGGGCCGTCGATGAAACCTTTGTGTGTGTGTGTGTGTGTGTATGTGTGTGTGTGTGCGTACTCTACTGTCTCCTAAAACTGCACTGTTTCCTCAAACAAATCAGCTTAGACTGCTTCAGTGCTCTCCGAAAGAGAGCGGGAGAAAGGGAGATTAATACCAAATGAAATAAGAAAAGAGAGGGAAGGGGATGGGATAGGAAGGGGG
>CAESWR010000212.1:60100-70573 GCA_903171835.1 Mullus surmuletus | reverse complement strand
GGGGGGGGGTAAAGCCAAATAATCACAAGGAGGAAAAAGAGATGAAGAAAAAGGGAGAAAATTGATAAACAGTGAAGACAGTGAGAGAAAATCTTTATTGCATTTTCATCCGGTGTGTCTGCAAAGAGCAGAGGCAGACGCAGAGTTATTCTTTCAGATATTTGAATTTAGGAGCAGAGAATAAATTCAGTGCCCTGCGAGGTTATTCCTCTCTGCTGAAAGGAATAACCAAAAAAGGCAATTTCATCCTTTATGGTAATTCCCACGTGGTCTAATATGGTCAAAGGTGTCATTTTAACCAGACAATGAACTCCATCAAGGCCAACAGTGCAGTTTATCTGTGTTTCATCGGAAGCTTGGCCAAGATTCCATTGTTTTGCCTGATGTTTCATAATTTTTCCTTTGAATGTACAGAAATAATCAAGTCCATTAACATTTGTTGGCCGTGAGCGTTTGATGTATAGCCACGTTTTTCATCAAGTGCTGCCATTTTATGATAAAAAAGCTTTACAACAAAAAGTTCAGCCTAACGGTTGAAAAGCTTTTAGAGAAAACCTGAGGATTCCAATGGCAGACGCAGCTTTGTTTTCTGTCAGGGAGTCAGTGTGCCATTAAGTCAGCAGGTATTTTATCCAGGGTCAGACGTCTACAATAATCCATGGACCAAAATAAAACTTTTGAAATGAATCGTCGTTTGATGTTTGAGGCAACATTAGTCATTCTTATAGGTTGCAGCCCCGAGACCGGATGAAAAGCTTGTTGCCGGTCTCCTTACTGGAATACATTTCATCTATGATCCTCCAAGAACTCAAGAGAACAACAAGAGTTTTAGCTGTGTTGCATTCGGTTTCTATCTCCAGGTCAGGTCGACTATAAGTGTCAGGAATCGTGGTCACAAAGATGGAATACAGTAGACTGATGTGATCCATGTGAGAAGGAGGTTGGTTTAGGTCGACTGCACAGCTTCCATTTTGTGATTTTACACTATTTTGGCATCAAATAACCCCTTTACATGAATGGAAACACATCCCCAAAAACGTGAAGCAAAAAAACAACGCTAAGTATGAGTCAAACTGCAGCTGGGAAGTTTGTCCAGGCTTGGTAAGACCAACACGACTCTTTGGTGACTAGCTGGATGTGCTTTGGACTGAATCCAAAAATAGTTCCGCCCCATGTGGTCGATTAGGGCGAGAGTGTGAATGGAAGAGCATTGAACGTTTCCTCCTAACCTTGACAAAGCACTGATTTCAGACCAGGCCACACGTGTTCCCAAAACACAACCTTGTTCATTACAATGAAATTCAAAACTATCATGTCAGGGGCTCATGAGCTAATCATATAGCCCACCTTTAGAAACAGTATTTAAAAGGCTTCATTTAGGAGAGTATAATCTTCATCCTGTTGTTTCCAGATTTAATAATAATAATAATTACATTTATTCTTAGAGCACTTATCGAAACATGGTCACAAAGTGCTTTATAGAAAACACACACAGCAGCTGGGCACTTACGTTTACCGGGAGCCAGCGTATCCCAACGTGACCAAGCACTGGGTGACAGGTGAAAGGAGATACTCCCTTTGGAGGAAACCTTGAGCAGATCCACAGCTCATGTGGTGGGCACGGGGCAAGGAGTTATACAATAGGGCGGCAGTAGCTCAGGAGGTAGAGCGGTCATTCAATAATTGAAAGGTTGGCGGTGCTATGATGGCCTATCCCTTGTCGGTCCGTTGTGTCCTTGGGCAAGACACTTAACCCACCTTGCTCCCAGCGTGTCCTCCACTAGTGTATGATTGCGAGTGATGTTTGGTGGTGGGCACCAATGTTGTTTGGTTGGTGCCAAATGGCAGCCAGGTTTCCTTTGCAGTTGGTCAGCCCCAGGACAGATGTGACTACTCAGGAAGTTTACCACCACCAGGGTGTGACTGTGTGAGTAAATGAATAATGTATCCAATGTAAGCACTTTGAGCGACTATTAGAAAAAGTGCTATACAAATCTGATGCATTATTATTATTCATTATTACAAAACAGAGAGATAGACAGAAATGGAGGGAGAGAGAATGCGAGAGTGAGAGAGATGCCGATGGCAGGAAAAAGACACATCATCACGCACCATTAAGATTTAAGGGATGAGAACACGCGGTGGGGTTATGTAAGTTCAAAGGCCTCACGGTACAGCTGCGTTTTTAGCAGGTATTTAAAGGAGGACAGTGACTTTGCCACTCTGAGCTCCTCAGGCTGATCCACAGATGAGGACAACAAAAGCACCGTCACCCTGGTCCTCAGCTTTGATTTCCAGCAGGTTACATCTAGAAGACCTCAAGCAGACAAATATGGGGTTAATGCTTGTAAAATGTTAGACGGGGCCAGACCATGAAGTGACTTGAAAGTTATCAATACAAATGTAAAGTCTATGGAAAGAGGGTGTGAGTGATGTGCTCCCTTCTCCTGGTGGGAAACTTGGCAGCTGCATCCTGCACCAATCAGAATCTACTGAGAGATTTCTGGGAGAGACGGTGAAACACCATTACAGTAATCAAACTGAAAAGAAAAAAATACTTGAACACTAATCACCTGTCATTGTGTATTCCATCACTCATTCAATCACTGGAAATCAAGATTTGTGGCATTTCCATGGTTTTCACAGAGAAACTTGTTCTAACAGCTTCGCCGATACGTCAGTAATATCAATAAGTACACGTTTCCTAAAACACAAAGTAACGTAGCCTGAAGCATCCGTTTCTAAAGCGTCATTTGCCGCTTTGGCCGAGTGTTTATGTGACATTTACAGCCAAAGAGTGGCAGAGTGGTGTTCTTTAAAATGACAGTTGCATTGAGCCGGAGGAAGACGGCGTGTTTGGGGTCTAAGTGCTTTTTTGTTTTGCTATTGATTCTGATTGTCAATTTGACAAACAAAAATGAGGAAACACTCCAGTGATCAGCATCAGGCAGCAGAACATCAAAAGGTGCCATCAATCGCGGTCCTTGTGGACGTCTGAAATTGAAAGTCAGTGACGGTAAATTCATGCATGAGCCCGATCAGACGACTGTGTTATTATCATGTCGACTTTTCATAGAAAACCAGATGGTGGTTCGGCCTGTCGTACTCCAGGATGTCATCCATCCAAGATCCAGTTGTCATTATGAGTATTGATAAAGTAAATTAAACTACTGCGCTTTGATGAAGCAAAAAGCTCATTTAAAAAGGAAAAGGAAATATGTGAAACCCAGCCAACCCTCCACAATCAGTCCGAGTTGAGTTCTGACGAAGCTTTGCTCATCACACGCCAGACCATGCGAGATAGGACCCGCAGTAATGTCAAATATTTTTTGGAGGGGGTTAAAACCGAGGCCAACTTGTAATAATACACTTTTCCCTCTTTAGACATTCGATTGTCCATGATATCATAACTTCTAACTTCAACCTTGTTAACTTTGCAGAAAGCTCTGCAGTGGAATGAGCTGGCTTTTGACTAGCTGCGACTCTGAGAAGAATCCCTGTCTTATTTAATGGGTACCAAGTACTCATCTCCATGGCAACATCATCAGCAGGGTTCCTATCTGGCATCTGTGTTTTTTTTTTCTTTTACCAAACACTTAAACTGACAAACTCATGTCATGTTTCAGCAAATAAGTTCATCAGGAATAAATGAGGACCAAACTTATAGCGTGATTTGCATAACTTACCACTGAATTTACATGCAGTTGGTTAGTTCGCCTGTTGGGGGAGCCGTCCTGCCTCCACTATGGAGATATTCAGTCTTTCGAATTGGACCTCACCAGTGGACTTTTGACATCACAGACCACACCAGAGGTTAAAGAGCAGTACCGTTTTTGATTCCTGATCCGTAATACACCCGTCACTAGTGGTTTATCTTTGTACAATTATAGAAACTATTGGTCCGCATGGTTGTTTGTTCAACTGTTTTGCGGTTTATTCTAGTTGTTTTCACTTCTTTGAAGTGGCACAAGGAGCTCTTTGCTTTGATCTCTTGAAAAGCCAAAAGGGCGCGACCTCTACTTAAAGGCGAGGTCAGATGATTCGGTCTTCTCCCCTGGAAGCCCCACAGCCAACAGGGTCCAGTTTCTCCAACTGCTGAAGTCAAACCTTGTTATTCACGAGTCTTGTGCTGCTTAGGTTCACTAATTTCCACAGCGTAGTACCGGCTCAGCTTGGCTCGGCTCGGCTCTACCCTACCCTACCCTGCTTTGGGCGTGTTTCCACTGCCAAAAAGTAGCAGGAACTTTTTTTGTACCTGCTCCACCGTGGTTCCATTGGGGCTGAGTAGGTACTGGAGCAGTCGTGGACAGTCTCGGAAGAAATAAATGTCAGAATACCACAGTTCTATGTCACTAAATGCAGTTTCAACATTCTTTCAGACAAGCGTATAGTTGTTTCGATTTCAAATGTGCTCTCAGTGTGTCTCAGCAGGATCGGTAAGAAACTTTGATCAGACGTTACCGGAGAAGCGATCGTCTCTCAGCGCTCAGAGCTGCTGGAACAGCCAGCAAACAGCCACAGCCAAGCTCTCATGCTTGACTTTCATCAACTTAATTCCCTCAAAGAAGAAGAGCTGTGATCAAACATCTCCGCTGTGTCCCTCAGCCGTTCTGCTGCGGGGATTCTGTTAGTGAGCGGCGGCTAGCTGCGGCTAGTGACGGCTATAACACAAACAAACACCCGCACACCAAATATGTTCTAGCGACGCCAGCATTTGTTGCGATGACATTGCGCTGATTGACTTCGCCATAAACATACATGCAGTCGGTGGCAACAGCTGTGAGCACAACATGGCTGTGTGACGGCTGCATCGGCACCTACCCTGAGTGGATACTATCCTGCAGTTGAAACTGAAAGAGTAAGAAATTAAAGTGAAGTTGAATGTGGTGGAAAGTTAAAGAATGTTGATGGTTTTATGACCAAGGGGGGGGGGGACAGAAACTTTTGCAGCAATAAACCCAAAACTTACTTCACAGTGATTGACACTAAACACATGTTATATACATTAGTAATGGTAGGATGGGGTGAATGTGTGTGTGTGTGAGTTGTTGCAGGTCAAGACCCAAGAAGGAGGATGTGTTTACAGCCAGCCTTGAAAGGAGCACAGAGGAGGGAACAGGGAACAGAGGAGGTCTGCAGACTGACCGTCTTTCCCCTGCATCTGGACAAACACACAATCCGCTAGACAGAGTATAAATGTTAGAGCAGGGCGACCGAGTGGCAGAGAGAGGAAGGCAGACCATGCTGCTGTACTGGCTGCACACTCTCTCTCCCTCCTCGAGCTTGGACTTGTAACCAGTTCATGTAACATTGCTTGATAAAAGGAGAACGGTGACACCGAATGTTGAAGAATGATTCCTTCATTTTGAGACGCAAAACAAAATGCAGGAAAAGGAGCATGTGCTTAATTGAAGGCCATGCCTTCAATTCGGTTTTGCTCCAAAAAATCTTTCTCCAACAAAATACACCAGGTATCATGCCGGGTAGAGTAGAGTAGAGTAGAGTAGAGTAGAGTAGAGTCGGTACTATGCAGTGGAAAAGCGCCATTAGTTGGAGCCACAACAGAAACGCAAACATCCAAAACAAATGTCATGGTTCTCAGGGATCAGTATTTGCAGGGAAACTAAATCTTGGCGCTGATGCTCCGCTGCAGTCTGCCAGACAGCGTGTGGTGGATTATTTGTAATCTCCTGACTTTATTCAGGGTTCTCTGGTCCTCAAGCTTAGATGTTTATGTAATGCAGAAATGTTTCTTGCGTACATCTAAAAACACTTGACAGAAAGTGATTCTGTCAGTCAAACAATGTGAGTTACGGTGAGCAGATTTCCATGAAAGTTATAAACACGTCTCTCACCTCTCCACATTCTTCATTTCTCAAGAGTTATTACTAGTTGTTTTGGACCAGCCAGAGCTCTCCAAGAGCACTGTTGAATCATTAAACAAGATGCTGGGCCACTTTTACTTCCACTTCACGCTTTGATTTTCCTTTTCATGCTTTTCTCAGGGAATGTTTTTGAGGTCAACCATTACGATGCTTCTCTATTGAAGTGCGCGGAGAACTTCATCAAATTCGGTTCAGTCTGAGTCCAACAATCCAACACCTTCAACGTTTAATTAAGTATTACACTCCTGACTTCTTGGTGCTCGTGCCATTCTGGCTTTTCATTCCTGCGCCGATCCTATAAATTCTCACCACCAATCTGTGGAAGTGCTGGACAGAAACTTATTTCTATGCTAATGGTGTTGACAAATGTGTTGTGATCGGGTTGCCATTTCTAAGCGGGTTTGAATTGTCCCCCAGAATCGAATCGTACTGTGAATTATCATATTATTGCATTTTCATCCATGATTTATGTGCACATCAGGTCAGGCTGCCTTGGCGAGTCGGTGGCAGCATTTCTGCAGCTGCTCTGACTCCAGACACTGCAGGATGTTTTCTTCCTTGTAAACATCCATCTTTCCTTTGCCCCCTTTATGCTCCGGCTTTCTTTTTTTCTTTTCCCCTTTGATTTGTTTTTTCATCCTGTCCTCCTTCCTTTCTTTCATTCATTTTTTCCCCCTCTCTGTTTTCCTGCAGGCGATGCTTTCACCCGTTGCTTTATACCATCCATCTTCCATCATCTACCTAAGCTATATTCGCAGGGTTGACAGTGAAGTACCCTCAGGGTGACACAGTCGCTGTGCCTGCTTCATTGCATGGAAACGCGCACGCACACACGCACACACACACACATACATACAGGGATGTTTCTATGTCTTTGGGTTTGTTTTTCTGCCTATTCCAGCTTTTGCCACTCTCAGATTTTCAATGTAGACTTGAGTGTGTGTTCCTTCACAATGCTGTTTGTGCTATTTGTCCTGTGTGTGCGTGCGTGTGTGAATGCATTGAACAATCCACAGAAACTATTACTGTATCTCAATATATAGTCTAAAATATTTTTAGTTTTCAATGCTTTACATTCTTCACTAACCTAAGATGATATTCTCCCTGTAAGAGGTCAGAGCCCCCCCCTCCCAGTGCTCCCAGCAGCCCTGTTCTCGGCCCCCTGCGTCACTGTGCATCACCTCTTACTGTCACCTGACATTTGCCACCGTGTCACTTCATAAAGGCCCTCCTTCAGTCCCTTTGGGGTCAGACCTGATCTCGCTCCAGTTTGACCTCACTGGGTCTGATCTGGTAATGTAAACGTGCTCTGTAATACCGGAATGGATTACTTTGCTGCTACTATCTTTAGCTTGCTACTTCAACTGCATGAACTCCTCCCACACCTGGACAACCTGCTTGGGTAATGTCGCCAAGACTGCAGTTTCAGCTGCACAAACACTTCTCTGAGAGGCGCTGGGGGGCAGAAATTAAAAATGGAAACCTGGCAGGTATAAACTCTTAACGACCTCCTCGGAACACAAAGAGCTCAGTTTGCAAACTGGCAAACGCCAACGAGGACTGCACTCAGGATTCTTTTGTACCGTGAAAGTGTCAAAGCAGAGTGAAATAAACTGACTTTGATTGTGTAATTTGACGCTAGGAATGTCTCGTTCAGTTACTATAACTGCAAATGCAACATTGACCAGTGAGTCAGTGGGAATAATGATGGATGTACCCTTCAGTCACACTCACTGGACACATCACAACACAGCACAGCAGCTCCGCGACACGCTGTACTGTGATGAAGGTCTTATTTTCTGCAGGGTTCAGAAAGCCATTATTTGTCCTTTACAGTATGATTGAGGCTGGAAGGGACGGCATTGTTGGCAGCTGATTAGGAGTAAGAAAAATTGTACTCTTTTAATGCAGTCCAATCCATCACTACTGTACAAAAAGCGTCTCCATGGTAATGTTTCACAAAACCACATGATGAGTGAGGACAGTGATTGATGGGAGGAGATGATGACAAATCGCAGCCACAGCAGATTATTAAATGAAGTGTGAATACATTTGCATATGTCGATACAATGATAATATTAACATTTTAGTAACATCCTTGTGCAGCAGTTTGGTATCTTATGGTTCCAACGTATTGGGTGCTGTCTGAAGTCAGCCAGCAGATGACCATCCATCAGCTGCAGTGGTGCAAACTGAAAACGTCTCTTCATCAGCGCTTGATTTTTACCTGACAGTTGTTTTTTTCTAATGAAGAGTGCTTCCTGTCTCCTGAAAATGTTAAAAAAAAAAGTAATTTTAAATAATCATGTTTTCTAGCCAAGAAAGGAGCTTTTTGTAAATCAAATATTAAATCTGTAAGAATAAATGCCATGCTATGGCAATATCGAAAACCATACAACCAATATAACCAAATAACACTAATAATACTAATAACAACACTTCTCAAGGACTCATCAAAAATCATCTCTTCTTGTGTTCGTACCTGTACATTTGCATTCGAATGCAGGGCAAGATGATTGACAGCGGTGGGACAGCAGTGGGACAGCTGTGTGGCAGGTACGACAGGCGAGGAGAGGGAGGAAACATTTCTTTAGAGTAGTCGATCACGTGGGGTCCCGTTATTCTCCACCATAAAGATATTTTTACATCTCACGCTTTCATTGTCTGCTTCATACACGCCTCACGGCTGAGGGGAGCTAAAAGAGACGTGTGGCTGCGAATGGCTTCATGACTGAGTCGGACGCAGAAATCAAGGAGCAGGGAGGTTTGCTGCTCCATGAAATTAAAAGAAAGCAGAAATATACACCAAGGACCCCAAATTTCGATTAGCTGTAAACGTGGACACTAACAATCAAAACCATCTCATTTAGTGCAAAATGTCTCTTGGTGAGCTTGGAGGGAAAACGCAATCAAGGTCAATAAAGCATGACAATTAGATGTTGGAATGGACCCTATCACAGCCTTCTCTGTCACCACGTCTGTCTTTTAACCGTGATTTATTAGTGTAAACTCGTTACTCGCTAAGCCTCCAAAAGTCATTTTGTTTGAAGACAATGTTTTACCACGATAGTTCTCACGCAGCAAACGCCAGTGCGAAAAACAGCCTCCACACACACACACACACACACACATTCACACACACACACTCCTCCCCCACCCGTCAGCATTCCCAGGCTGCTATCTAATCCAAACAATCAAAGGGGCTTTCATCCTGAGAAATTATGAGCTTGTTTGCTTGCAATTAGTTTGGTGCGAACTAACTCGATTAGTGTGGCTCAGTGATTTCTCTTCTCTTTCCTCCCAGCAGATCTCTTGATCTGTGTTGTGTGCATACTTAAGCATCAATGATTACCTCAGAGCGGAGTAAGACCAGCAAGCAGGAAGCTCCCGCACTTCCAGGTTTCCTTAAATGCATCTACTGCTGACCTCTGACCCCCAGCCTGGCTGAGCTGCATCGGCCATTGTGGTAGTAATCATACTGGAGCAAGAGATTACATCATTATAAAGGCCTTTCATCCTGATGCTGCAGATTATTTTATAGCTTGTTTTTCTCTTCATGTAGATGATTATGAATCTTACATTTCTGTCGTTAATGTGAAAGGCAGGACATAGGATCAGAACACAGTAATTTACAGACAACCTAAAAGGACATGAAATGATACATAACAAAACACCATAAAACATTTTTATAAAGCATCAATATATGAGTACACCACAAAAAGGGCGGGAGCAGGTAGTACAGAGGTATGTCCTTGTTCAGTCATCCATTGGATAAAGGGGATTCACTTCTCCCAGATGTGTTCACATTTCCTGTGTTGCCTCAGAGAATGAGTAGTTTGGTGAGGGTACTTTTACATTTTAAAGGAGGGAGACTTTCTTTAAAGGTCACCTTCTATGGGGTATTTGACACAATTTAATTTAGTTTCCATAGGCCCAAAAACATGATTTTAAAAATGTGTTCTTTTTCTGTGCCTGTACCTTTAAATGTCAATGAGCTGTTACTGGCCACGCCCACTCCACGTTCTTATTGGGCAGGGGATGCGGCTTTCGCCACTGTACGTCACTCTGGTGTACGTTCTTAGCGTACAATATGCTGTTTTTTACTGCAGAAATGCCCTCGTTCAACTGCACCTAATTGAGCTAGAATCAGACACAGAAGTAGAGGTTCCCGTTCTGGAACATGTTCAGATTCTGCGGCGGCAGCAGGACGTTTCAGAATGGTTGGTTAATTTTTTTCTAAATCTCTTATTTTGTTCATATGTGTTGTTTCAGTTACAATCATTTAGCTAACGCTAGCTCCAGCTAATAGTAAGGCTCATCTTCTGTGGGGGGCTGGTGGACAGCAGCCTCCACTACAGCCGGGGGGAGTGGACAGTGACTTCCACCTCACAAGTCTCCAACTCTCAGATCCACTCGTTTCAGCTCACAGTGAGCAAAAGGTGGAGAAAGCAAATAATGAGATGACAGAATTTCATCATTTTTGGACCTTATACTCTTGCTAGGGAGACACATTTGACTGGTAGAAAACCTTCAGATAATGAATTTGGCCTGGAAGGTGACCTTTAACATAGAATCCACAGGACTCCCC
>CAESWR010000212.1:22351-34188 GCA_903171835.1 Mullus surmuletus | reverse complement strand
GGTTTGATGCTGGTACCATGCAGGGATGATGCTGGTACTAACAGGCACGATGCTGGTTTGATGTGGTTTGATGCTGGCACCATGCAGGGATGATGCTGGTACTAAGAGACACGATGCTGGTTTGATGTGGTTTGATGCTGGTAGCATGCAGGGATGATGCTGGTATTCTGCAGGGATGATGCTGGTTTGATGTGGTTGGATGCTGGTACCATGCAGGGATGATGCTGGCACTATTAGTGATGATGCCTGTCTTTGTTTTGTTGGAGGCTTAACAGAGGGTCGAGCAAAGTGGGACCCCTCGTGAACATAGTACCAACAAGCTTGTAAACACAATACACAGAATGAACTTGTCTGGCAGATTAGTTATAACCTCAAGAGGTTGGAAAAGCACAAACCGTATGAAATATTTGGCAGACAGAGGGTCACATATAGAGCGAGAATAAAACATATTTTCCATCTTTACTGACCTTTACTTTGCTGGTCCTTCAATGAAGAAAAGTCTTCAGTTCTGATATAACAGGTCGAACATCTGCCTGAAGCTCCTCATTAGCGACTGGTTGGTCTTCGACCGAGCAAGCAGCTCAGCTTGCAGTCTGGCAGGATGGATTTTGAAGCAATCTTGTGAATTTGAGAAGGATCCAGGAGTGTTGGAACGTAAAAAAGAGCCCTGCCAGATCCTAAGGAAGAAATCATTTTGTTTCCTGATTTAAAACTCTCAATGAAAAGTCACCAAACAGCTCAGCTGGTGTGCCGTCAGCATCGCCCCTCTGCCACCGATTCAGTCAGGGTTTGATTTGACTTGAATAGTAAGTACATGAATAACAAGACCATGAGAAAATAAATCAGAGCAGTTCTCTGTTTTCATTAAGTATTTATTTCTCTCCACGCTCTTCGCTCATTCAGTATGTTTATTCCTTCCCAAAATTCTTAGACTTTTTTGTGGACAAAATGGAAGGAATCAAGTCGGGATCGTCCTGCTGTTCACTCTCACAAGACGAGAGGAGAATCTTTTTGAATCTGAGACCCTCTCTGAGTGATTGCAGCACTTATTCTGACATCAGCACCACTCACCCCACTCCCACCTCCCTGCACGCACACACACACACACACGCACACACACACACACACACACACACACACACACACACACACACACACACACACACACACACACACACACACACACACACACACACACACACATTCACTCCTCCTTTCAGCACTGATGAGATTTTCTTCCTTGTCTTTGCAGATGCGGAGCACTCGAGGTGTCTCAGTCTGGCCCGTGGGATTTGTTGGTGGCAGAGCCTATGAGCGCCCCCTGGTGTCAGGGGGCAAGGTGGTGGGCTGGTACACCGGCTGGAGACCCGACAGACCCTTTGCCACTGACATGGCAGGTAAGAAAAGTTGCACTCTTTGACACTCAAAGACCCTGTTCAACGCCATGGACCTGATTTAAGGGGTGTGTGTAAAAACATGAGGAAAGTTGAGCTACCTAATATCCATTTACCACGTTTGCATCAATAAATATTCTTCTTGCATGACCAAAATACTTGGCGAGTAGGTGCTGTAGGATCATTTGTTGTCTTGCAGTGAGTTTAACAAAGCCAGAAAATAATTTGTAAGGATTATTTTTGTGTCTATATTTGCGAGGCAAGTAAAATCTTGCACAGTGATTGTGATTGTTTTTGTAATCACATTTTTATTATTTAATCTGCCAAAGTTTTATTATGGACTGACATTTCAATTGTTTTTCATCACACACAAGCAAAACATTACGACCACCTGCCTAGGATGGATGTGGTCTGTTTCTGTTTTTAAGACACCTGAAGGTGGGCTGTTCGGTGCTTGAGGTTGAAAGGTGGGACCTCCAGGGATTATTTGTCAAGCACGTCCTACAGATGCTCCACTGGACTGAGATCTGGGGTCTCGACGCAGAGTTAACACCTCAAACCCGTTGTTGTGCTCCTCAAAATACTCGCACATTGAAGTGCACTAACTTTTCAGAAAAATGAGGTTTATCTGTAACTAACTGACTTATGTCACGTATTCCTCCGCGCAGCAGGAGCGCGCTGCACTGAACCACTCAACCACTCCTGATCCCTCAGGGAGCTGCAGGGATGAGGGGACGTGAGTCAGTTAGTTACAGATAAACTTTGTTTTTCCAAAAAGTTAATGCACTTAAAGAACTTTCGATGTTGCGTACTCTTAAACTATGCTATTATTTTTAGATGGGAGCTCTTGTATGCAGAGAAAAGAGCCTATTTATTTGGCACAATACTTCCCTGTTTGCAGCTGGTTTCTGCGTCCCAAAGTTTGAGCAATTGTAGCTTACTGAGGGAGAGGAGAGAGCTGTGTACTGCATCTATTGTACTTAGTGGCCATATAACACCTGAACTATCCCTTTAAAGAAAGTAGTCTAAACCATAAAGGCCATGTAGGAGGGTGTCTGTGGGAATGTGGGTAAAGAAGAAAATACGGCCAAACGCACACCCATCAAGCTGAATCTTATGGCCGCTCACAGATGAAGTGAAGAAGATCGATTATCATTTCATGTAGCTGATACAACCCCACTTCAAAAAAACTGAACTATCCCTTTAACTCAGCTATTTATTCCACTAACTCCCATTAGATGCATCATTTCATTTTTGTCATTGACCACGTTCACATGCAGTCAATTTTTGGGTGAAGGTACATATTCCGGTTACTGAAGCATTGAGAATAACCCGTTTACATGCGTGAGCAAACAGGGTTATTCCTGTATACATGGTCATTGTAATCAATTAGGATATTCCGATCAAACCAGGGACGCACAGAGAATGACTCGACTTTGCGCTCCCCTTTCTGTGGATCTGTCTATCCTGGTAGCTTCTACCGTCTCCAAATGCCATCGTGTTTGTGTTTTTCATCACACTTATGAAGTGATTGGTTTCCTCCTCACTCAAAAAGTGTGGCGTGGTGTTGTTCTTGTGTTTGGCCATGTTTACAAGTAGTTTTGGTACTCAAAAGACCAAGATCCCTTGCAAATTTGATGGGCTGATGATAGACATATACATGATCAAATATTTGGGTTAGAAAAGTAGTATCCCAGGCGTAAAAATGGGGTTTTTAAAAAATTCTGGTTATTCAAATGGGTTATTGATGTTTACATGGCCAGGTGCAACTGGGTTATAGCTAATATTCCGGTTAGAAAAGGCTTATTAGTGTCTAAACGTAGCCATTCATGCAGTCATCCTGCAAATGGCCCAACACACAAAATACACAAAGGACAAATCACAAGTGTTGGACTTACCACAACTGATTTCGACACTGCTCCTCTCTGGCGCATTTCCTCTTTCCATGGAATCATGCGCCGTAAAATGAAACGCCATCTTCGCAATTTCATGTTCTGGTCATTATTCCTCCGCGTGGTGCTCTTTGGCTTGATCGTTTGTCCCTCGGAAGAACCACAAAAGCGGGGTTACAGAGTTTTGTCGAGTAAAATTGTGCTGGGAGACAACAATAGATGGAATTAAAGTTTAAGGAGCCAGAAGATCTCTTTCCAAATGAAGGTCTGAATCAAAAAGGAAAACTCGATTCCATTGTCTCAGAGAAACTCCCCAGGCCTCCACATAAAGTCCACCGGTGCTTTACAGCTCAGAACAAACAGCCATGCTTTTTATGGATTTTTCTGGTGTGATTTAAAGTGTGTATTTTGAAAAAAGCAATGCTTCCGCAGAGGAAAAGCGTGGCGACACAATTAATGCAGTTGGTGGGGGTGATGATGATGATGATGTTGATGATGATGATGTTGATGATAGCAAGCAGGGTTTAACCGCTGGTGTAACACTAACAAACCGTACATTAGCGACGCTGACATATAACATAATATGACCTATTATTAGCCTCTATCAGCTTCAATTCATGTGGCAGGATTAGAGGTCGCCACGAGGCGTCTCGGCACAAACACACTGGGGGGCCGGGAGTGTTTTGTGATGAAACACAAAAAGACGGTGGAAATTGATGCGTTATTCGTAAAGCGTTTGGGTGCCACCAGGCTGACAGAACCAGTTCAGCAGAGAAAGAGGCCGAGCTTTATGGAGGATTAGATGCTGCTTCATCACCAGGACGATTTCATTCTATAAACTTAATGGTCTTGAACCTCCTGTAATGGCTTCATTTAGATTCTTCTTGCTTTGCTGTAATTGCTTTTGCTTTGGAGAATAATTGTAGTTTCTACCAGCGGGCAAATATCTTGCAGATAGAGCTTCTATATATGAAAATTCTCATTTATATACATTCAAACCATCCCGAGCTGTTATTTGTTTTTCCTTGCAACCATATATGGGCTGTTTTCTCACTATTATATTAAAATTCACAAGTAAGCGTTTGAACTGCCTTTTTAAAAAACATTTATTTAAGTTATGAAACACCGTACACACACACACACACACTACACATCAGTCGTGATGTGGTGGTTTCACACATTCATGTTTCCATCATGCTGGTTGTATAAGAAAATGGCGTTTGTTTTTCAGATAGCAATCAGAATTTCTGCATTGTCTTCCCTGCGGGACAACAATGGCCGGCAACACCGCAAACGGAGGCAGAGTGTGAGGAGCGAGAGAAAGAAGCTTTCTCCTCTGATGCGATTTGGGCCGCTGTGGTTGATCACGTGGTCGATCATTCCTCGCCCCATTGAGAATGCATTAACGCATATGTGCGCATTACTTAAGCCCCTATTCCAGCTGGCATTGAATGATGAAAAATGTGTTTTGGCCGATGGGATTGCAATGGGACAGTGCGTAACCACATGAAAAAACAGGTGCAAACACAGTAAGGACACATTGAGGATGGATTGAGGATTGGATTGTGATCGGCCGCATGTGAGCACGTTTAAAACGGGTGTAAACTCTAATGCGTCCTGTATCTGCTCAACTGTGTGGCTGGAAATATGTCATGGCAGTGTCCAAAACAAACCAGCAAGGTGGACAGCAGCAGTTAGTGTGCTTGTAACATTAAAGGTCACCTTCTATGAGATATTTGACACAATTTCTTTAGAACACATATGACTGTTAGAAAACCTTCAGAATATGAATTTGGCTCAGAAGGTGATCTTTAAAGTGTGTGTTTTTTACACGCACAAAGGAGTCCTCAAACAGTCTCCCTCCATGAAAGCCCCCGTTACAATCCTTTCCCACCAGTCTAGAGATCGTCCTCTGGACAGTGGTGGCACTGGCCACAGCAGGAAGACATGAGCCTCTCCTCTGCTTTGTCGCCAAACGAGTCGTTGAAGAAAGCTTCTTCCACCGGTCACACCGATTTTATTTATTTAGTTTTCCTACATGAAGATGTGGTCGGATCTCAATGTGCACACTGAAGACACTGGATACGAGACGCATGTTAATGGGAGGTGTAGACTGTCAGCGGGGCGCAGGTTGGTTAGGGTGGGTTAAACCCATGTTTGAGAAGGTTTCTACAACCAATCCATCTAAAGTGCAAAGATTGGATATTTCAATGGGCTGGCGTTGAGCCGCTCAGCTCTTGGTGCACCGCTTACAGCACCAAAGAGCCAGAAGCAAAGATCTCACATCGTTACAAACCCGATGATGAACCTCTAACATTTAAGCACGCGTGAAGATCTCCACAAATATTAGCCGCATCACTTCAATCGCTGCAATGTTTGTGCAGCGTGTTTGATGCCTCGATGCTGGTAGTCAAACATAAGCAATCCTATATTTAATCATCCGTGTCTCATTATGGAGTCTGAGAACTTAAACATAAGAGAACACCATTGCCAATTATGTACAACAGAATGTTCTCATTAAATTATCATTTCTTTTATTAATTAAGGCTTATAAGACTCAAAGCAAACATTTAAGATGATTTTAAAATGCAGTCTTTCAGATCTGTGCGCACGCAGAAATGAGCGCTGACACCTGATCCGAGCAGCCGTGTTTATCTCTGTCTGAATCCGATATCAGTCGGCCCGTATCGCTGCCTCATGACGCACGTCACGGTTTTGTTTCCACGGCCACAACGTGAGGCCTTTAGTTCCCTCGTGACATTCTCATCGGCACCCTTTGTTGCGTGGGTTCAGGTGATGAACGCGGCAAAGGAACTTTTCTCAGCAGTCGGAAGGAAACCCCAACCGAGAAAAAAAGGAGTGAAACCACCAGACTCAAACCTGCTATTTCAGATGGATTTTCTTTTGATACGTTTCTGAAAATTCAAATGGGATAGCTGCTCTCTGCCCGCGTCGGAGCAAAGATAATAGTGTCTATTTACAAAACAAATGCTGATTTGAATGCACTTGGTCGGCTCAGTAGATTTATGGATGGAGGTTTTTTATTCTATTATCATCCAATTGGAAGGTGAGGACGTGGCAGCGTCTCCATAAACCTGTTTAAGTCTCTGTATCCCCAATACAGGAAAGCCATCCGAGGATTGGAGCATCAACTCGCCCTCTGACCCGCCAGAGAGAGAGAAAATAATTCATCACACACCCCATATAATAATTCTGTGCCAGTCAGCTCTCATTATTCCACTTCACGCACATTCTGCATTAAAACGCGCTGCTGCTGATAGGTTATGTTCGCAAAATCCCATTAAATGTAGGAGCAGGTGCCTTTGCAAAGAGCTATGCCTGTAATTATGATTGCAGACGTGCTTTCTAAACACATATGTGGCCGCGGCCCCGGGCGCTGCCGCTGAGCAAACATGCACTCGCGCACGGCTCGGCCCGCGGGATCGCTGTTAATTAAACCTCGATAAACAAGAGTGAGCCTCTTTATTTCTCTCCTCCACCTTTCTGTCTCCACCAAGGCCAAGATCTCATCCAAACACACTCTCCCCTGCCACCTCGTTCCACCTAATCTCTTCCTTCCACTCGCTCATGCAAAGGCACACACACACACACACACACACACTGACACGGCGTAATTATCGTCCTTACTTTTACACTGTGCTATGTAATTACGCTGTCAATTTGCAGTGCTAAGATTTACTGCCATGGAACTATTAAGAAGCGTTTTTTGCTTTAAATTCTGCAGGAACAACAATGGCTGCTATAGGAAAACAGCCCCAAACTTTATTCAGCCTTAAATTATTATTCATAGGATTTACAATGAGGCGCCTGCCGAGCGCCAGTGTGTGTCCTAATAGTATTGTGTCGTACAGCGCTGCATTGTTAGGAGACCACTAAAGCCCCCTTCCACCACTCGCTCTCATTTAGCTCGCCACAATGGAGTTTCGACCGCGTCTGTGTGAACTATTTACATCAGCACGTGTGTGTGAGTGTGTGTTATGCACATGTGCAAGCATGCGTCAGTTAGAGAGACATGCAATTGATCGGAGAGGCATATACATGTGTGTTTCTGGGCAGGAACACACACACACACACACACACACACACACACACATTTCAAATTCTAAAATCCACGCACCAGATTACCTTACAAACACTGATAAGCACATAGATGCACTCACTTAAACTTTTGCACCCTTAAACACACACACACACACACACACACACACACACAGTGAAGACAAAGGCAGGGTTTTACTTTTGTTGGAGTGGTACTCGTATGTGGGAAGTGCAGCCTGCAAAGTGGACGTGGAAGCGTTTAACCCACAGCGAAGCCGGCGTTTATAGGCTTCTCCTGGTGTGGAGGTGAGAGGATGATGATGGAGGCTGAGAGCAGGAGCAGTTAAACACAGAGCAGAGACGCAGCCTCCCTCGCTTTAACCACCGTAGTCTGTCCGAGCGGGCAGAAGAAGTGCGATGTTCAGCCAGCAGGGAGTCAGAGTGAAGGTTCGACAGTGAAGGCCACAGATGGAGCTTTTGGAGTGATCCGCACAGTCCAGGACAAACGTTTGGACCAAGAAATACTTTGGTTGAGGTGTGTGTGTTCTGCACTCTAGAGGACTGTGCCGTCTAAGAATATCAAAAGAAAACACTGTATTTGCTGAGGAATCGATGTGACATTCATGTTCTCCAGCTGCTCTGGTGTGGCCAGAGTGGTTCCCAGTACAGCACAATAATCCATGTACCAGCAGAGTTTACTGCTAAAGAAACAGGGGCAAAGGTTAGCTTAGATACTCATTTTGTATCGTAGCCAAATCTTAACATCGAAGGTGAGGTGAGAATACTGGCCGACTGGTAAATACAGTCTGGTACAACGTTTGTATTGTTGCAGATGCTGAGCTGATCCACCTGTAGATTCAAGAGGCTGCATCGTAGCTCCAACATCAGCACTGATTTTCCCTGCTTGTGGCTGTTGGAGCGAGAATGTGTGTGTCATCATTATCATACATACATACATACATACATACATACATACATACATACATACATACATATGTACATACGTACATACATACATACTTACATACACACATACATACACACACACATACATACATAGATACATACATACATACATACATACATACATACTTATATACATACTTACATACATACATACATACATACATACATACACACATACATACATACATACATGCATACATACATACATACATACATACGTATATGTGTAATGTGTGTATATGTGTGTGTGCGTGCATGTGACCTCCATCATGGCCATCAGTGATGGGAGAAAACACCTGTCCTGTGTAGACACCAGACAAAGTGCTGCCTGTGAAGTAATTACCCAGACAGATTCACAGTGCGAACACACACTTTTGTTTTACTTGCCAGTTGTGTATTTTTCTGTTTGACTGTGATCCACAGTCACTGGTACCGGCTCCTCATCGCTGTGGTTCCAGTGTGAACGCTGCAGTGAAACATCTCTCCTTGGATTTTTCGCTTCGTCTCATCCTCAGTCAAAAGAAATTGGCAGTAGGAGAAGCCACGGCGCGGCTGGAGTGTGTCATCGCTGTGATATCATCCCTGCGACGCCGCCGTCCCCGTCACAGACGACGCTCTCTATTGTTTTTGTTCCCACAGTAAAACCTTTCTATTTTTCTCTCTGGCCTCTGAGTTGAAAATCAGCAGGAGAACACAGAGCCGGAACAGAGCCAGAGACGGGGAGGCTGAAGTCGCATTTAAAACAGGGAACTGCTTGCTAACATGTAAACAGTGTGATTATCGGGGTCACGTCGGGTCACCAAAGCTTCAGGTTTTACGGCCGTCATCACAGGCAACTGTGAGGACAATCTTTGTTTAGCATTTTGGGGAGGGGCTGGTATTTACTCAGTGTTTTGGTTTGACTTAGTTAGGCTCGGCCTTGGTTGTTTTTTCTGCAATCATTATAAATTCCCACACATTTACTTTTTTCTTGAATTCTATTTTTTCATTATTCAAAAATCCAATTTGTCAGTGCTTGAGCCAGGGCTGTGTAAAATGGGGGCTCTCCTCTCCCCAGGGGGTCTTATACGTTTAATTTGATTTGATTTGATTTGTTTTTGACAGATGTTATCCGCGGGTAACTTTCACGCAAGGTTTTGGTTTTCTTTCTGGTTTGGAGTCGCCCTTCAGGTTCTGCTCACGGTGATACATGGTAAAATGTCCCACTGACGATCCTCTCGTCTCCACTCAGGACTCGGCACTTTGATCCATCTGACCCTCCCGCCCCCCCGCTTCTCCTACAGATGAACCCACCAGTTATTATTAACCCAGCTCAATAAATCCATCATGTTGCAGAGCCAGAGCGATTATGAGCTGCAGGTGAATGTTTTTTCTCCAAAGTGCGAATGGAACCGTGGGGGGACGAGCTCCTGCTGCGACACACTTGTCTGGAAATGTGGGTCAATGGCAGTAAAGTGGGACAAAGTTGCTGCGCTGTCTGTACAGTCGCCTCCCGGGCAAACGCGGCCGAGATGAGCGGCGGTGGTCTCCATATCACCGAGGTCAGGAGGCAACTATTGTGTAATTACTCTTCTGTATAAGTGGAGCTGCGCTCATCTCCAGGACGAGTGTGTCGGGTCGAACGCTGGGCAGCACGAGCCTGATAGCAGCAGGACAAATCAGCTTATGTGGGATGTTTTCTTACAGTTTGCTACCTAAATCTGTCACTGCAGAAAAAATGATTGATAATAAATAAATCCAAACATTGTAATAATAATAATAATAATGATAATGATAATGATAATAATGATAATAACAACAATAATAGTAACAATAACAACAATAACAATAATAATAACAATAACAATAATAATAATTGAATCCTCCTATAAATTAATTTTATGGAAATTATTTGAGGTTTTTTTTTGACTGAAATATTGTTGAGTTACACAAACAAACTGGCATTAACCAAACTAGTTAAAATCCCCCCCAAATAATTAATATTTGACATATGTATATATATATTGCAGGCTGAATTTGATTGAAAGGTTTGACTCCTTTAAGGTGGAAAAAAAATATTCGATGTTATTTTTGAAGCAGTTTTTAGGAAGGACAATTATTGTCTGAAGGGACAATGAAGAACGTTTTATTTTAGGAACTCTTAGTTAGGGTTAGGGTTAGTTTCGCCGCCCCCCCTTTACTTTAAAGTGCCCCAAAAAAAATCTCTCAGTCAATCCGAGCTGTTTGTGTGTGTGCAGGCGAGAGCGGGAGGTCGCATTAGTGGCGGCCGAGCTGACCTACAAACTCGGGCCTTCGGGGACGATGAGCCGAATTCATTTGCATGTCCACCGTTTCGCTCTCTGACACGTTTCTCAGAGGGCCGCCGTCTGAGAGCCAGGTCGATACTCCAGGGCCGCGGCAGCCTAGAAAATGCCACCGAGCTGTGGGGGAGCGAGAGCGGATCCCCACTAACGGTCTGATTGCCAAGGCGTGCCACCCACCGACCATTTACATAAATAAATATTCAGCAATTATGCCGAGACCTCGCAGTGCAGCGGTTTCTGAAGATTTCCCAGCGTAACGCTCAACACGAGAAACTGACTGGCATTGTGGGAGTCTGAGGCGGGGCGTTTAAGGTCCCCTGCAGCTGCCGGGATTCTGGGTGATTGTGTGAGTTGTGTGAGACGGATTTCACTATGTTGGAATAATAACTGACGGACACGAAGACTGACAGAAACACACAAAGCCAGATGATTTTCATTCATTGGAGGAAGGTGGAAGTTTGAGTCGTCTGGTTTGATGCCTTCAGGAGTCACGGGGAAACTCCAGCATCTGAAATTTGACTAAGAAATGCAGTAATTGATAGTACGTGTTTATCCTTGTCTTTGCTGCAGTAGATTTAAAAAGTAATCTTTAAAGTTTGAAGCACTTAACGTGTTTCTTGTGAAACCCTTATTTGTTGAGGATGTGAAAGTTGCTTGATGGTTTGAAGCGTTATAATATCCTGAACTGGAAGCACACCAGTGTGCTGAACGTAGCCCAGCATTGTCTCACTGGGACAAACAGGGACGCCCACAAATTCCAGAAAGGATCATGTGTTGTTGCAAATCTTTGTACAATTTTCAGTTTCATTGCCTTCACAAATGTGTCAATTACGCAGAGCAAAACTAAATGCTGTAAACCAAGAAAAATGAAATATGCTCTGACAGGCTGACACTTAGTCATGGTGATACTTATTTGTATTAATTGGTTTAGATCAATCCAAATAACTGGTCTTATTGCCCCACCCCAAGTTTTATTTAAAACACACTTTTTGCTGACTGCAGTACTTAGATTAAGTATATCCACAAAAATCCATATTCGTTGTCAGAAAGTATTATTAAATTAAAGATATGGAAATGATCATATTCATATCATGTTCATTTTGATAAATTAAAGCCTTGCTCAACACCCACTTCCACAGGCAGGGATCTAGCCGGCAAACCTCTGATAAAATCTCGCCAACCTTCTGAGACAAACGAGCTTATCCACATACAACATTTGTTAT
>CAESWR010000211.1:203953-218407 GCA_903171835.1 Mullus surmuletus | reverse complement strand
TTTGGACACCCCTGCATTAACTGGACTGCGGATAAGTTACTGCTGTTTTTTCTCTTTTGTTTCCCATTTTAAGACTAATTATCTGTTTGTGTGTTTTTCTGTCTCTTTAGTTGTTGTAAATAATTCCGCCCCGACCTTCATTTGCGTGAAGTGACCGCCGGATTTTTAAACTATAATTTTGGTTGTTACAACATCACCTCCTACTTGATGTGTAAATGAGCTGCACTGAATTCAATAAGATCTACTGAGAACCACAAATCCATATTTCCAGTGATTTTGGTGAAAGTGACTTAAAAGTGATGTTATGCCTTACGTAATAAATGATGCCTTACGTTTCAGAAGTAAGTTTCCCGACACTGATATTATTGGCAACAATTAATACTACGATTAGCGTCCATCCATGCTCACCTTTGCACTTGTATCCCTGCTTGATGATCCCCCAGAGCTGCATCAGGTCCAGAACCAGGGAGGTCAGCGCAGACAGAAATGGCACAAGATGAGCAGGTACGAGACAAAACAGGGCTCCATCGAGTTGCTCTTACACTGACATCCCAGAATGCAACGGGAGGTCAGGTGGACTGAGATGTTTGCATGTCAATGACGGAGAGAGGAGAGTTGGGAAGCATACGTACGAATCCAGCGCAGTGCTCACAGAAGGTGGGCTTCAGGTAGGTCATCTCCTGGAAGTCGTGGATGAATCCCGGCCCCATTTTGGACTGGAGCAGTGGGTTGGCACGCAGGAAGTACGCCATCATCTCGTCCTTACTGATCAGCCCGTCTCTGAGGACGCGAAAAGACAAAAGACAAGAGCAAGTGTTGCTAGACGCTGAAGTATCGATCCACAACAGGGAGACATCGGACCCCCAGCAGCAGCATGTCACTCCATTCACAGGAAGCGAATCCTGGGAGAGGGTCTAGGGGGCAAGTGCCACCTGAAGATGCTTCCTGTTTGGGTTTTGGCCCCCAAACTTTTTTCAGTGGGGGCCACATCAATTTTCCTGCCTGTAATGGGCGGCCGGGGTCAGTCGATAACAGGAAATGATACCGGCCAAAGTGACAACCGGTATCACTGTGGCCATAATGATCATTTGTTGCCGCTGCTCTTGGTGGCGACTCTCGTAGTGTCGGCAAGTGTTAAATTCTTTGAACACCACCACTGTGTCTTTGCCGATTGGACAGACTGCACTTTCCTTGCATTGGACAAAAAATAATCATCTTCTGCTCACTCACCTGCGGCGCACGCACTTGACTCTTGATCAGGTGTCATATAACATTGTGTGAGGGGGTAAAAAAATTTTCGACTGTAAAAACTAAAGTACACTGTGGAAATGTTATAATAGGAAACGCAATTTAAAAAAAAGGGCCATGTTTAGATGGATTGTCTGGGATTATTAAGTGGGCCACTCCAATTGTTTAGATGGGGCGGATGTGGCCCTAGTTCGGGGACCCCTGCCCCTGATGGAGGACGGACAGACACTCATTTATGAAAGTGTGAAAGTGGCTGGCATACGATAGTAATTTCAAACCAAATAGGTATGATAAAGGATTCAAACATTGGACTGCCAAGGGAACCACAGCGCAGTGTCCTGATGAAGGATGGACAGCTGGGGAGTTTCCAAAATATAAAAGAAAATAAACATGAATTTTTTTAACGTCTTGAGATGACTTTGGGAAAGAGATGAGGACGGAGCCCTGCAGAGAAACCAATGGTGAGGTCAGGTCACTATCAATGCATACAAAGAAACCAATGTTAGAGTTATATCCCGGCCAGATCGAAACACATCAAATAGTCACTCAATTAAATACATTAAAAAAATGGGAATTGGAATCTAAGATAAAAATCACTGATGAAGAGTGGCTGAATATGTGGACAAAACATCCACTAGTTCTCATGGAAAACTCTGATACGGTTTGTTATTTCACTCAAGGTCAAGAGCACACAATTAAACAGAAACATGCTCTGTTGGAGAGGAAGTGGCGTAGTGGACACGGATCACTTGTGTTCTTTGACAATGGGATAAAATGACACATCCCTATGTCTTGTACTGTAATATATCTATGCAACGCCTGTGAAAAAGATTCACAATAAAGGATAGATACTTGGTAAAAATATTACTAATAGCTGGTAAAAAAGCTATTACGACACACACACACACACATACACACAGGAGCACTGACAGATCGCCAAGGCTATAACTCCCACGTTGTTTTTGTCCTTGTATTCACCTGTTTGTCTTTAATGTTATTTTTGCATTTATTCAAATGGAAAAGTCTCAATAAAAAAACTAAAGTGAAAAAAAACAGAAATAGGATGGAGGGTTTGGGGTTTTCACACTCACTGGTCTTTATCCAAAACACAGAAGGAGTCCAGGAAGGGAAAGTTAGCGGCGATGCTCTCAAAGTCCTCTTGAGAAATGTAGCCGTCGTGGTCGTGGTCGTAGTTTCTGAACACAGACTTTCCAAAGTTCCAGGACAAGAGGCAGAGATTAGCGCCATCAAACCTCAGCATCTGTCCAGCTGTTAGCGTGTACTCACATCCACCACCTTCCTGATGTGCTTGTTGACCAGCGAGGGGTCTGGTTTGGTGGTGACACCGGAGGCCCAGTCCAGTGGAACCAGGGGCTTGTTGGGAGTGGTTGGAGAGGTAGGCTGTCCTCACAGAGGACACACAGAGGACACACATGAAGGAGACACACAGCTCAGACACCTGTTACTATTTCTACTGCTTTGTTAGTATTGGCAGGGACAGTAACAATCATATTAGTACTATAGTTACTAGTAACTGTGGATGGATGGATGGATGGATGGATGGTTTGGTAAATGATAGATTGATGGATATATGGATGGATGATTGGGTGAATGATGGATGGATGGATGGATGGTTTGATAAATGATAGATTGATGGATATATGGATGGATGATTGGGTGAATGATGGATGGATGGATGGTTTGATAAATGATAGATTGATGGATATATGGATGGATGATTGGGTGAATGATGGATGGATGGATGGATGGATGGATGGTTTGGTAAATGATAGATTGATGGATATATGGATGGATGGTTTAGTGAATGATGGATGGATGTATGGACGGTTGGGTGAATGATGGATGGATGGATAGATGGTTTGGTAAATCATAGATTGATGGATATATGGATGGATGGATGGATGGATGGGTGAAAGATAGATGGATGGATGGGTGAATGATGGATTGATGGATGGATGCTTGGCTGAATGATGGATGGATAGATGGATGGATGGATGATGGGATTGATCGACTGATTGTACAAATGAAACTAACCACAGGAGAGTGACTCGTCTCCATGGAAACCTACCAGCGATTTGGGGTTACGTGGTTCCCTTAGTAACGACAGCTCATAAATCTCATCTTCTGTGTAATAGAGATCTAGAGAAAGCTAAAGAGAACAAGAGAGCTGTGAGGTCTGTTATCAGAGCCAAGTCAGTGAGATACGTGATGAATCGTCTCGTCTACACCAGTGTTTCTCAAATTGTTTCAGACCCAGGTCCACTTATCACCCCCGCCCCCCCCAAAAAAGTAATGGACCACCAAGCTAAACAGCCCTGGAACAACAGCCCAGATAGTAAAGTGATGGATGATAAACTCGCATCATACATGTTACAACCAGTCCAAAAAGGGCTTGTTAATGGAGTAGCGTTAGCTTGCCCATAGGCTCATTAATGGAGTAACGTTAGCTTGCCCATAGGCTCATTAATGGAGTAACGTTAGCTTGCCCATAGGCTCGTTAATGGAGTAACGTAAGCTTGCCCATAGGCTCGTTAATGGAGTAACGTTAGCTTGCCCGTAGGCTCGTTAATGGAGTAACGTAAGCTTGCCCGTAGGCTCGTTAATGGAGTGATGATGTGTAGGGCCGTTAAGCCTTCGTGCTGGACCACAGTTTGAGAAACACTGGTCTCGCCACTGGGACGCTGTGCGGCCCCCGCCTCACCGTCAGCAGGTAGATCAGGTCCATGTTGGGCTCCACCTGAGCTGCCGCGCTCTGTAAGGACACCAGCTCGTTGAAGGTCATGTAGAGCTGCTGCATCTTCACGAGGTTCACCTTGTTGTCGTCGACCCAGTCAGGAAAGACCACGTGCACGGCGATCAGGTCCTTCAGGTGTACGCCCAGGATGGGGATTTTGAAGCCCTGGCACTCGCTGAAGGCCTTGCGGTAGCAGGAGTAGTTGTTATTGGACGAGACCAGCTCGGTCATCTCACTCCACATCTGTTCTCGGAGACAAGCGTAGTCACAGCAAAATCCCCAAACATCTGGAGGGTTTAGAGAAGATGCAGGGCGAGGCCGATGTTCCGTGCTGACGTACCCGCACAACCTCTGCAGACAGGTGAGAGTGAGTCTCCTTGAGGCGGGAGATGCAGCTGTGGCTCAGCCCGCCCACCACAGCCATCAACGTGTTGAAGTTCTGCAGCTGGAGCAGCTTCTGATGAAGACACATGAGGAGTTTGTATCTGTGACTGCTTCTCAAACACATCATCTCTGTGCTGCTCTGAAGCTACCAGATCCAGACAGGAAAGACGGGCTCAGCGTGAAGAACATGGCAGGGAGTTTTATTGATGCTTCTCAAAAACATCAAAAACATCGCAAAACATCTGGTATCTGATACGCCAATGTCTTCACTATCACAACTGTCTCACCAGCTGAGACACGGGGGAGGAGCTTCACTGTGGGCAGAGGTCATCCTGTAGTTGGAGAACATCTCAAGGCCACACAACATCACACGGAGAAGGTGAGTGACGGAGCAGAAGCAGCCAAGACCGAACCGGTACTCCACTCTGCTCTGCTCTGCTCTGCTCTGCTCTCCTCTCCTCTCCTCTCCTCTCCTCTCCTCTCCTCTCCTCTCCTCTCCTCTCCTCTCCTCTCCTCTCCTCTCCTCTCCTCCACTCCACTCCACTCCACTCCACTCCACTCCTCTCCTCTCCTCTCCTCTCCTCTCCTCTGCTCCACTCTACTCTACTCTACTCTACTCTCCTCTACTCTCCTCTGCTCCACTCTACTCTACTGTATTCTACTCTACTGTACTCTACTCTCCTCTGCTCCACTCTACTCTTCTGTACTCTACTGTAGTCTACTCTCCTCTCCTCTCCTCTCCTCTCCTCTCCTCTCCTCTCCTCTCCTCTCCTCTGCTCCGCTCTACTCTACTCTACTCTACGCAGTTTTAATGTGTTTTACAGGCCAGAGTATCATTGTTTACATTGCAAATCTGCCCTCCAAAATACCACGTATGTTCTACGTACCAAATATGTTCTAGCGACTGTCGTAGGGAGGCTGTGGTGGCCACGCCCCCCCACTGCTCAATGTCCTGGGCCTCATTTATCAACCATGCGTAGATACAGATGCGTGCTTAATGAGTGCATAAGAACATTCACATGCAAAGCACGGGATTTACAGACTTGTACTTGTGTAATTTAGGTCCTTAACTTAACTCTTACCATGCACGCACTCAAATCCAAGTGGTAGAACAGTGGAACTACACACAGAGCGCACCAAGAGAGTCACGGTGTTCACCAATCTCAAAACTCACACGTTCCCTGTTTCCTCTGATTAATTTAACAATTTTCAAATTTGTAGTTTAGTCGACAATTTGAATAATTGGTGTAACAGGTTATAAAACACATTAAACATTGTCTCCTTCCTTTAAACTCTCACCTTACACTTCACCATCACAAGCCTGACACTCCATAAGTTGGAGACCATTGCTGTTCACGCATTCTTAAAGGGATTGCTACGACCATAAGTGGTCATTTGGAGCCGTTTCTGAATGCAAATGAGCCTAAACATGCATGAGCATAGTAGTTTAGAACAGGTGGGATTCATCATCACAGATTACTTACTGGTGTGCGTACAACTGCTGTCCCAATTTTTCATACTTGTGCACATTCTGAGTTTCAGTCCGTCAAAAGAATGTAGAACCTTTTCTACGTGCAGGTTGATGAATGAGGCCCCAGGGAGGCTGCCTCTGGCCACACCCACCCAGAGCTCGCTATCCTGGGGAGGCTGTGGTGTATCAGAGGCTGCAGATTCTACTCTTCAACCAAAATCCTCCACAAACACTAAACCAGCTTCCAGGACTTCCAGGACTTCCAGGAGACACACCATCACTGGTGGATGAGTAAAGATATTCCAGCCAGAGTCACAGTGAGATCAGCAAAGCAGCAACAATGACCAACACTGGAATATGTGGCTCTATATCGCCTGACCTGTGTGTGTGTGTGTGTGTGTGTGTGTGTGTGTGTGTGTGTGTGTGTGTGCCACCTGGGCTACGTGGATGTATTTGCTGATGACCTCTGCTCGGGTTGGAGGTGTGAGCTTGCTGAGCACCATCAGCTGGACCCACTGGGAGACGCCGTTGAACAGAGCGATGGAGCGCTCCAGAGTGGGGTTTTCCAGCAGGCAGCCGTTCACCACGTAGCTCTGGTAATCCGTGAACTGCCAAATAAAACAAAAAGGTGACCAGATGTCCCCTGTTTCCGGGGACAGTCCCCTTTTTGGATTAGCTGTCTTTGGTTAAAGCTGTCCCAGAAAATGTCCCTGATTTCAGCGTTTTACGATTTGAGGAAAAAAATCTTGCGTGTTGACTACAACAATTACGGTAGCCGGGTTGGAAGCAGAAAGCGTGAGGGAGCATGTTGCGCTCAGACAACAGTTATTACGGTAGCTGGACTCACGGCGCCTTTAGACTCGTCATTATCGTTATTGTTTACAATTGAATAACATGTCAAATAAAAAATAAAAAGTAAATCAAACCCTCATTGTCCCACTTTCTTCATTTCATCTTGATAACTTTTAATTCATTTCTATCTCCAATTTCATTTCAGAAATCTGCTCAGCTTACCTTAGGGGCCAAACAAGCTGCACGATTCTGACACCACAGGAATTTGTGGAGATAAACCAGCAGATGCGATATCAAAATAGATGATGAAAGTGTCACTGGTGCTAAAGCTCATTTCAGGCGGCTTTCATGTGGCCGCTCTGGACATACAATGGTGCTTTAGGAGCGCTGGAGGAATGAACTGTCCAGATTGGAGATGATTCATCCTCTGGGAAGAAAGGTTGCATTGAACCCTGGGCCGACGGTTCCACGTGTGTGTGACAGAGGGAGGAGAGCTGAGTGATCGGAGCGAGGACGTACAGAAATCCTCCGGATGGACTTGAACTCGAGGAAGGTGAGATGCTCAGCGAGCTCCATGGGCTCCAGGTGGTCAAAGAGCAGCGAGGCCTTGCCTTTCTTTGCCTGCTTCTTCCGCTGGGTCAGCTTGCGCATCCAGTCGTAAGACGGACTACGAGCAGAACAACGAGCTGTTAGTTCGACTATCAGGGCCACACTGAAAAAATTCTGGAATTATAAAGTCATCATTTACGAGAATAAAACCCTGAATTTACGCAAACAAAGTCATAGATTTACACGAATAAAGTCGTAGATTTACAGAAATATCGTTGTGGTTTTACAAGAATAAAGTGATACATTTACAAGAATAAAGTCCTATTTTATGAGAATAAAATCCTAATTTTACGTGAATAAAGTCCTATTTTACGAGAATAAAATCCTAATTTTACGTGAATTAAGTCTTAGATTTACACAAATAAAGTTGTGGTTTTAAAAGAATGAAGTCATACATTTTTGTAAGAATTACAAGAATAAAGTGACACATTTACAAGAATAAAATCATACTTTACGAGAATAAAATCCTAAATTTACTCAAATAAAGTCAGAGAATTAAGTCATAATCTATAATAGTCATAAATCTATGAGATTAAAGTTGTAGATTTACAGGAATAAGCCCCAAATGTACAAAAATGAAGTCATCAAGTCTTGCATTTGCAATGATGTAAGGGTCTCGGTGGTGGGTGGGATGGGTGTTGGGTTATACAAAATGGAAATGTGACTCTTTCTGCTATATGTTTTACTGCAACTGTGATTCAAAAATGAAACTGTGACTCTCTGTTGTACTGTTTACTGCAACTGTGAACCAATAAAAATATCATAAAAGTATGATCAAGTTTGAAGTATGATCAGTTTTATATGGGATTTATTTAGGTTATTTTTTCAGTGTCTTCTAATTCATTTTTTGCCTATTCTATTCAATTGTAGAATATGTTTAAATTAGTGTTTATTTTGCACTTAAAAAATGTTTTTTTGTTTATATTGGATTTATTGGGGTAACTTCTAGGGCCTTCTAATTTTTTATTTATTTATTTTATTCAATGTAGAATATTCTTCTGTTTTAGTTTCAAATGTATGTGAGCCATTGGTTAATAATTAATGGGTCCGTGTTTCTCACAGCTACTGTAGCTGACGATTGTTCTCTGTTTGAGTAACATCACCTGATCAAGTCTTTTCTAACATTCCACACTACAAAATAAGTCATAAAAGTATGTATGACTCATGCTGATATAGTATCGGATCAATAACGGTATCGGCTGATACTCTAGGCTGCAATCAGAGCTTGCGAATGTGTCTCTGTGACTCACATGGTGGAGATGTCAATCAGCTGGAAGTGCTCCTCACTGCCCAGAGCGCCGGCCGCGTCCCGGAACTCCTCTGTGATCCGGATCAGACCCAGATCCAGGTTGAACTCTGCAGGGAACGTCACTATCCAGTACCTGATACCACACACACACACACACACACACACACACATTTATTAAGCATTGTGTGGTTTCCTTTCCCACAGAAACCAAATATGACTCAAACCAATATTGAATACTGACATTATTGACACCACACACACAGTGACACACTCTCACTCACACACACAAACACACACACACACAGTGACACACGCAAACTTAAATGTGTCACTGTCCATGTGTGTGCGTGTGTGTGTGTGTGTGTGTGTGTGTGTGTGTGTGAGCTCTCACCTCATCAGATAACAGATCTTCAGTCTGGTTCTCTGGCAGTCGTCACCTTTGCAGCTGCGGTACGTGAGGTTTGGTTAAGGACTTTTTGAAGCCCGTCAAATCAGTGTGCAGTGAAACGAATCATCAATCAATCATCAATCATCAAAACACCGACAACAACATACAACCACACTCACCAAGAGATGCCCGAGCAGTCACCCTAATGAGCTGTGTGTGTGTGCCTGTGCGTGTGTGTGTGTGTGTGTGTCATAGCAATAGTATTGGTGTGCGCTGCACTGTCATACGTGTGTTATGTGTGATGTTGCTGCTTAATTAACCTTGATTGACAGTTGACAGAGATGTGGAATGGACTAACAGAGGACGGATGAGGACGGACGAGGACGGATGAGTGAGGCTCTGGTCGGAGGATATATCAGGAGGAGTTTTCCTGCCAGCTCCGACGATGAAACGTACCATCGATGCATCAGCAGGAGGCTGCGGGGAAGCAGGCTGGACTGCAGCTCGCCATCGTCGCCTAGCAACAGAGAGACACAACCATCATCGTCAGGGCTGAAGCAGACGCCGCGTTACACACTCGCACCAGGTTTCACACACACACACACACACACACACGCGCTAGGACATGGTTCACCCCCCGCTGACACGGTCAGTCAGGGGTCGAGTTCTCGGCCAATCCTCTGGTCCGCCCCCTCTCACCTTCTATTGACGAGCCAATCAAATGATGGCTTGGTGGAATCCGGACATGTGCTGCGTGTTGGACGGTGGAGCTTCACCTCTCACCTGCAGCAGGTGTGACACTCACCAAACGTGTGGATGCATTCACTCAGCAGAGCATCAACAGTCGCTGCCTTCCCCAGTGTGGATGAGCACATGGTGTGCAGGTCAAGGGCAGAGGTCAGCACGTCCAGGTCACTCTTCTGGGCCAATCAGGGTTTTCCTTTATGGGGAAGGAAAATGCACACATCAATAATCAATGGAACAATAACAAGTGTAAAATACTGCAGGACATTTTGAGACGTGTCTGCCTGTTGAGTAACGTAACTCCCCTACATGAAGATGTCATAGCCCTTGAGTGGGAGATGTCTCCATGGTGATGTCATCACATGACATCCCAGGCAGGGTCACCGGCTCAGGTGCCGCTTATACACTGACGTACATACTCTGCTCCTCTCGTTTCAGCACCTTGGCAGACCCCAAAACAGAGCAGAACCAGCCCAAGCAAAGCACCCACCCATCATCCGCCCATCCATCATCTACCATCATCCACACATCCATCATCCATCATCTACCATCATCCACACATCTCTCATCCATTCATCCATCATCCACACATCCACCATCATCCACCCATCCATCATCCACCATCAACCACACATCCATCATCCACCCATCCATCATCCACCATTATCCACCATCATCCACCCATTCATCATCCACCATCATCCATCATCCATCATCCGTCATCCACCATCATCCATCATCCACCACCCACCCATCCATCATCCACCATCATCCACACATCCATCATCTATCCATCCATCATCGACCTTCATCCACACATCCATCATCCACCCATCCATCATCTACCATCATCCACACATCCATCATCCACCCATCCATCATCCACACATCCACCATCATCCACCCATCCATCATCCACCATCAACCACACATCCATCATCCACCTATCCATCATCCACCATTATCCACCATCATCCACCCATCCATCATCCACCCATCCATCATCCACCATCATCCACACATCCATCATCCACCCATCCATCATCCACCCATCCATTATCCACCCATCCATCATCCACCCATCCATCATCCACCCATCCATCATCTACCATCATCCACACATCCATCATCCACCCATCCATCATCCACACATCCACCATCATCCACCCATCCATCATCCACTATCAACCACACATCCATCATCTACCCATCCATCAACCACCATCATCCACCCATCCATCATCCACCCATCCATCATCCATACATCTATCATCCATATATCCATCATCCATCCATCAATCATCAATCATCAATCAGCCATCAGCCATCATCCATCATCCATCATCCATCATCCATTATCCATCATCCACCATCCACCATCCATCATCCATCATCCACCCATCCATCATCCACGATCATCCACACATCCATCATCCATCCATTCATCATACACACATCTATCATCCATCATCATCCACCCATCCATCATCCACCATCAATCACACATCCATCATCCACCCATCCATCATCCACCATCATCCATCCATCCATCATCCACACATCCATCATCCACCCATCAATCCTCCATCATCCATCATCCATCATCCATCATCCACCATACATCATCCACCATCATCCACTCATCCATCATCCACCCATCCATCATCCACCACCCACCCATCCATCATCCACCATCACCCACACATCCATCATCCACCCATCCATCATCCACCCATCCGTCATCCACCCATCAATCATCCATCATCCACCACCCATCATCCACCCATCCATCATCATCCACACATCCATCATCCATCCATCCATCATACACACATCCATCATCCATCATCATCCACCCATCCATCATCCACCCAGCCATGACCCACCATCATCACCACCATCATCCACACATCCATCATCCATCCATCCATCATCCACACATCCATCAATGTCTGGTGATCTCACGGTCTGGTGATCTCAAGGTATCACGGTCCCCTGGTCTTACAGTTCCACGGACACACGGTCCAATGGTCTCATAGTCCCACGGTCTCACTGTCTCACTGTCTCACTGTCCCACAGTCCCACAGTCCCACGGACACACGGTCCAATGGTCTCATGGTCTCATGGTCCCACGGTCTCACTGTCTCACAGTCCCACGGACACACGGTCCAATGGTCTCATGGTCTCATGGTCCAATGGTCTCACAGTCCCACGGACACACGGTCCAATGGTCTCATGGTCTCATGGTCTCATGGTCCCACGGTCTCACAGTCCCACAGTCCCACGGACACACGGTCCAATGGTCTCATGGTCTCACAGTCCCACAGTCCCACGGACACACAGTCCAATGGTCCCACGGTCTCACAGTCCCACAGACTCACGGTCCAATGGTCCCATGGTCCCACAGACTCACAGTCTCACAGTTCCTAGGTCTCACTGTCTCATGGTTTTACAGTCTCAAAGTCCCACGTTCTTATGGTCTCACAGTCCCATGATCTGGATACAAACAGTGGGCTGACCTTCTGCAGTTGCTGCTCTCTGACTGTGGAGACCCCCCGCCCCCCCCCTTTCCAAACAATTGTACTGTTACCTCAGAGTGGTGACTTTGTTGTACTCAGACATGCCGTCTCTACTGCTGTTGTTATGATTTGATGATTTGTTTGGCGGTGTGTCATAAGTCTTTGTAATGAGTTATTGTAGAGATAGAGAAATGATCCGTCCCTGCCCGACAGCCGCTAAGCCTGCTGAGCAAAGCCGCAGTGTTGACGTGTCGCTGAATCCCAGACTGATGACTATTCACACACTGCTCGTATTTGCATGTGTGAGTGCGTGCGAGTGTGTGTGTGTGAGTGTGTGTGTGTGTGTGTGTGTGTGTGTGTGTGTGTGTGAGTGTGAGTGCGTGAGGGGATAGTGGATGGCTGCAGCCATCTGGCACTTTGAATAAACACAACTTTCCTGCTGACGCCGTCACTCCGACACACACACACACACACACACACACACACACACACACACACACACACACACACACACACACACACACACACACACACACACACACACACACACACACACACACACACACACACACACTCACACACACACACACACACACACACACACACACACTCACACACACACACACACACGGTTCCATAACTCCTCTCAAAATACACACATCAAACACTAGCTGGTCTTCAAGAAACATTCCTGCAATTAGGGATGTTACAAAATTAGGAGTGATCATTTTGTGTGTGAAGATTCCACTCAAATGACCTTTGTCAAGTTGCCATCAATGTGTCTTTCTTCTCATTTTATTTTATTCATTTTATTGAGTTGCCAAAATGAAATAAATGACACATCATTGAGTCATTAGTGTAATCGCAAGGGGTCCGTGAAAATAAAAAAAGATCCTATGACATTCGTAGAAATATGATTGGCAGCTCCTTCCCTCTGGAACTCTCTTCTCATAGCGATTCGCCAGAAGCCAACATTGGACACCTTCAAGTCCGCACTGAAGAGACACTTGTGTACTCTGGCCTTTGGAAATTAGTGTGCTTATTTTTTTTACTGTGAAGCATCCTTGGATTTCTTGAAAGGCGCTATATAAATTCAAGCCATCACTATTATTATTATTGTTATGATTATTTGACTCCAATATGACTGAGACCTTCATCTCCCGAAACTACAGAGGCTGTCAGGACTTTCTTTCTCTAATGACATCTGTTTCACAAGTGTCATTTATTGTATTTTAATAAGAGATCTCGCTCTCGCCCCCCCCCCACGCCGCTCGCTTGCGTCTCCCAGCCTCGTGTGACGCAGCGAAGCCCCGGCAACAACAAACGGACCATTCTGTGTGAGTGTGTGTGTGTGTGTGTGTGTGTGTGTGTGTGTGTGAGAAGCCTAGGTGCGTTATATGTCATCTGCCCGAGGATCCACACACTAACCCACTCGTAGGTTTCTGGGGCTGCAGACGGAGCTCAGCCGAGCGCCTTACAGTCAGCTGTGCCCTTTAGCATGACTTGTGCTTTTCCGCCTCCACAATGGGTCACTGTGCCGCCACTTTGTGCATGCGTCATTGTGCGACGACTGCACTTACTAGCACTGCTGGTCCGTCTCTTACACACACACACCGTACACACACACACACACACACACACACATCGAATGAAAATGTCAACAGGGCAACTGTGTGTCCACGTGTCCCCCTGCTGGACCACAGACCCCTCACACCCACAGGAGGCCCACTCTGAAGTCCTCACAAAGCTCTAACACGCCACCTTTGACCTTCACACACACACACACACACACACACACACACACACACACGTTCTGCCACAGGATGGTAATGCGAGTCTTACCCCCTCAGCAGCAGAGCAGCGGCAACCATCCGAGCGAGAGGCAAGTCCTTCCGCTGAGAGACCTCGGCGGCTCCATGCAGAGCCGCACTGTGCTACCACTCCTCCTCTTCCTCCTCCTCCTCTTGTTGGTAAACACAGCCGCCTGGAGCAGCAGCAGTCCTGCCATGTGACCTCGCAAACCGCCCCCACCACACACAAACACGGCTTACTACATTTGTGAGAACCGTCCAATGAAAAGTCTCCAAGCAAACAGGGTTATTCCTGTATCCAGTCAGTGACTACGTTCACATGCAGTCAATCAGCCTTTTCTAAGTGGAATATCAGCAACAACCTGGATGTGTGCGGCCATGGAAACACCAATAACACATCTGAATAACAAAACCCCTCCTCTTCCCCCTGGTTCCTCCTCCTCTGAGGTGAAGATGTGATGATGTCTCCTCCTATCAGGATCTC
>CAESWR010000211.1:193100-203781 GCA_903171835.1 Mullus surmuletus | reverse complement strand
GGGGAGCGGGAAGTTACGCCAAGCAGGGTTTGTAGCAGACCTTCTCCGTGCGTGGCTGCTTTGATCGCCATATCACCATTGATTACAGTCACCATGGAGACAGGAACAACCCTGTTTGCTCACCATGGAGACAGGAACAACCCTGTTTGATCACCATGGAAACGCCTCATTCACAATGTTTCACTGACCGCAACATGGAGCTTCACCCCAATATGGACGGAGTGGAAACGTAGCCACTGTGACTAATCAGGCTTTCCAACGGTATCAAATACAACAACAATACTAAAGGGGAGAAATGATTGACTGAAATAACACTTCCCAATGTTTTCTGAGGAGTTGATTTGGTTTGCTCAAGCCTGTGAATTATGGATTCAATATGGAGGGATTGTGTGCTTTGTCTGAGAACTTTAGTGTCAGTTGCTTTGTGTGAATTTGGGCCTCAGTTTTCTACTGTGCATCCCTTTTTTAAGCCCTAAGAGTTCCTTTCGAAAAAAACTTTCTCAATCGTCCCTCAGGTCTAAAAATGTCCCCTCCCTAAAAACTGCTGCAAAAATAACATATATTAACATTTTTTCCGCTTAAAATGAGTCAGTCTTTTTAATCAAATTCAGCCTGAAATATATATATCAAATATTCATTATTTGGGGGATTTTAACCCTCTAAATTGCTTACATAACTTCATTTAAAAACTCCAATAATTTCCATCCAATGCAATTGAAGGAGGATTTAATGATTATTATTATTAGAGCCTCAAATAGTCAATGATTAGCAGCAACATTGAATTTAAGGCATTCAGATTTTTTCTGCAGTGACAGATTTTTATAGCAAACTCTCTTATTAGTTCCTGGGGACAAAAAGCGTCTCCTTCCAAAAGACTGCTGTTTTTTCCAACTTTAAATGAGTCAGTCTTGTTAATCAGCTTCAGCCTGAAAGATACATATCAAATATCAAGATTGTTTTTAGGGATTTTGAGCCTCTGAATGGTCAAAAAACGTCTGGACAAAAACGTCTCCAGGAGCTCTTAAAGCAGCGTTGGTCTGCTGCCACACTGGCTCTCCTGTCCCGCGTCCGGCCTGTCTCTGTGCTCGGTGAGGCTTCAGCTGGACACGGCTGAGGTCCCACACGTGCGTCTGCCTGAGGACGGCTCCGCGTCCCACCTGCAGAGACACGGCCATCGTGTGGGAGGCGGAGACTGGAGACGAGCTGCTGGTGTTTGCCGTCCTGCTGCAGACAGATGTGCTGTCGACCTTGGGCTTCAACAGCTGGCACAGCAGCTTAAGCAGATTGTGTCTGTGTGTGTGTGTGTGTCAGGCGTCCCTAAACACACTCTGGCTCCTCCAGCCTGCAAACACTGACGTCAACGCTTCAGAATGATGAAATGTGAAATCCCGAACTGCGCGGCTCCTCTCCAGCTGAGGAGGCTGTGATGTCACACACAGGCTGTGATGTCACACACAGGCTGTGATGTCACACAGTCAGTCGCCACCTCAGCTCTCTGAAATCCCGAGTTAAACCACCTCTAAAAAAAATTCCACACTGAAGCCACCGGTTGTGAGAGTGGCCGGATCCAGGCTTAGACCAAAACCTGTCCTCTGACCTCCAGCAAACATTTGCGCCACGACGGCCAATCAGAGACGACATGACATGAGCGGAACTAAGCGGAACACACACACACACACACACACACACACACACACACACCACTGAGCTCCACAGGCAACACACACATATATGTATACACATAGATTTAGCATTTATTAGCCAATAGTAAATAGTGATGCCCCCCCCCCCCACAAACACACACGCGCGCGCGCAAAACACACACACACACGGGTTTCTAAATATGAATCGAGCCAATATTGAATATTGATACTATTGACACCCCCCTACACTAACACTCACACAAATAAGTAAACACACGCACACACACAGTGAGACACATTCAAACACGCACGTGCACACACACACACACACACACACACACACAGACACTCACACAGACACAGTGACAGACAAACACACACACAGGTCGGTATTAACGACTCACCTGCCATGTGTGTGTGTGTGTGTGTCATTGTGTGTGTGTGTGTGTGTGTGGGTGGCTCTTCACACACTCACCTCTTGGAAGTGTCCATCCCTGCCCACTGGAGTCGCTCCGAGGCGGCGTGGAAACGTCTCGGCCTTTCTCTCTCTCTCTCTCTCTCTCTGTCAGTCAGTGTGCAGCTCGCTCGCCCGGCCGCCAGCCCACTGGCTGACTGGTTTGTCAAACTGGGCCACAGACTTCCTCCAATTCTTTCCCAGGCTGAGTTTTCCTGCCGGCGTCACCAAGCTAAAGTTAGAGACACACAAGGTGACGTGGACGAGAGCCCAGCAGGAAACACCCCACAATAAGTCAGCGTTTGTTTCTGTGCGTCTTCCTGTACTCACACTCACACACACACACACACACACTCACACACACACACACACACACACTTATTATCAAAGTGTGTGTGTGTGTGTGGGGGGGTCTCCAGTGACGTGGTACACATTGTTTTGTCTCTCTGGGTTTCTAAAAATGTCTGCCCAAACAAAAACACCGCGTCCACATCCTGCTGCCACAGAGAGAATTCAACTCCAACCTCTATTGTCTCACACACACCGACACACACTCACACACACACACACTCTCACACACACACACTTTCACACACACACACTCTCATACACACACATATATAGACACACACACACACACACACACACATACACACTCTCACACACGGACACATATAGACACACACACACACTCACTCACACACATACACACACACACACACACTCATACACACACATGGACACACACACACTCACGCAAACACACACACTCTCTCACACACACACACTCATATAGACACACAGACACATACACACATACACACTCTCTCTCACACACACATATAGACAAACACTCTCACACACACAGACATACACACACGCACATACACACACACGCACTCTTGCAACAACATATCATCAGTAGGGATAAAACTAACCTGTCTCATGATGGTGTAAACCCAGCTCTCACACACACACACACACACACACACACACACACACACACACACGTCTTAACCTGCTGCGTACTCCCTCTCCTGAGCTCAGCTGTTGTGTTCTCAGTTCCTCACCTCAGTGTGATCCACTCACATGGCGGTGGGTGAGCTGATCCCGTCCCATCTGCTCTCAGCAGTTCACGCTGCCACCTCGTCCACACACACACACACGCTGCCACCTCGTCCACACACACACACACGCTGCCACCTCGTCCACACGCACGCTCCCTCTGGCCGTCTATTAATAGATCCTGAGTTGACTGGAAACAAAGGTCGGCGGAGCAGCACCGCTCAGTGTGTCGCCCTGCTGGTGACACAGAGAAAGGGGCGGAGCCTGGAGGGAGCGGACCCACACAGATGCCCTGTGCAGGGACGGCTCCAGCCATCCAGGTTGGACGGCTCTGGACGGCTCCAGGTTGGACGGCTCCGGGCTGGACGGCTCCAAGTTGGACGGTTCTGGACGGCTCCCGGCTGGACGGCTCCAAGTTGGACGGTTCTGGACCGCTCCCGGCTGGACGGCTCCAGGTTGGACGGTTCTGGACGGCTCCAGGTTGGACGGCTCCCAGCTGGACGGCTCCGGGTTGGACGGCTCCCGGCTGGACGGCTCCGGGTTGGACGGCTCCCGGCTGGATGGCTCCGGGTTGGACGGTTCTGGACGGCTCCAGGTTGGACGGCTCTGGACGGCTCCAGGTTGGACGGCTCCCGGCTGGACGGCTCCCGGCTGGACGGCTCCGGGTTGGACGCTCTGGACGGCTCCGGGCTGGACGGCTCCCGGCTGGACGGCTCTGGACGGCTCCAGGTTGGACGGCTCTGGGCTGGACGCCTCCAGGTTGGACGGACTGGACAGGATTCTGAACATTTGACAAACGAGCTGGAACTTTTTGGCCTTTTTTTCAGCCACACACCTGTGTTTCTGCAAACCGGTCAGAGTCTCCAAACTGGACAAAGGTGGGATCGTTGGAAAGGTCTGTCTCACAGCGCCAGGGCCAGCCGGATACGACCGACTATTGGGAGATATGAGTTGTAGAATCACCAAGTGACAGATGTGTCCACCATTTAACAGTATCAAGGGTCCATGTAGATGGTAAAGGGGGACGGTGGTACTTTGGGGGGCAATTTTAGGGGCCCAGGAGGTGACAAATAATCATTAATAAAACCAGGGGGTCAGGTTTGACTCCTGATGCCGAAATCGCTGCTGTTTCCCCTTTGTGTTCTAGAAAATTGGACATAGTCTCCCAGTTGGACAAACTTGGGCTCATTGGTAGGGTTTCAGACACATGTCCCGCGTCTCTGGGACGTGTGTCTGTCCCCAACACGTCCACTGAGTGGGCAGATGTTGAGGATTATTATTGTTTTCAAGTAGTCGTCACTGAGCGACTTCACTTAAGGAGCGACGTGCTATTATTAGTTTGTCCACAGAAGGTGATGATAAGGCCAGCAGACCTGTGACCTTGACAACAGTGCAAACAAGCCACACACACATACACACACACACACACACACACATACACACTCATAGACACACACACATATTCACTCACGTACACTAGCACAATCACACTCACACTCACTTACACACACACACACACACACACACAAATACACACACAAAAAGCACACACGCACACACACACACACAAGCAAACACTCACAAACTCACTCACACACATAAACACACAAACACACTCAGCCCCAGACACATACACACACACACGCATATACAGACTCACACCCACACACACACGCACATATACACACACACATACATACATACACAGACTCACACACACACAAACACACACACACACACACACACACATACACACAGGTAGATAATACACACACACTCCCACGCACACACACACACACATACATACATGCACAGACTCACACACACACAAACACACACACACACACACACACATACACACAGGTAGATAATACACACACACTCCCACGCACACACACACACACATACATACATACATACATATACAGACTCACACACACACACACTCACACACACACATATTGACTCACGCACACTAGCACACTCACACACACACAAAAAGCACACACACACAAACACTCACAAACTCACTCACACACACACAAGCACACACACACACTCAGACACATACACACGCATATACAGACTCACGCACACACAGACACACACTCACATACACACTCATAGACACACACACATATTCACTCACGCACACTAGCACACTCACACACACACACACAAAAAAGGACACACGCACACACACACACAAGCAAACACTCACACACACAAACACACACTCAGTCCCAGACACATACACACACACACGCATATACACTCATGCACACACACACACACACACACACACATACATACATATACAGATTCACGCACACACACACACGCACTGATACACACACACATACATACATATACAGACTCACACACACACACTCACACATACACACAGGTAGATAATACACACACACACTCCCACTTTCACACACAAACACACACACAAACGCAAACATACATACATATACAGACTCACACACACACACACTCAGTCCCATACACATACACATACTTTCACACCCCCACTTTCACACACACACACACACACACACACACACACTGGACTGGATCATCTGCAGTGTTTGAGGTGTGACTGTGTGGGTCGTGTTGCCTTCACGCAGCCTCACAATCAGCTCATCACGCTTGCTCTGACCGATGATGTCACTGTCAGGTCCCACCGATGATGTCACTGTCAGGTCCCACCGATGATGTCACTGTTAGTGGTCAGAATCCAGCGTGTCTGTCAGTTTGTCTCCCTCTGGAGGAAGCTGCCAAACATTCAGCTCGCTGCCCTTCGCTCGGCTCAGCTGCTCCTCACGGCTCCTCACGGCCTCATTCAGCCGCGCCCTGATCCTCATGGACCAGGAGTCCCAGCGTGCGGTCAAACTGGTTTAAACTGGTATTATAAAGGTGAAATTAAATAAAGTAACTGCTGATTGGAACCCACTGTGAGCCAGCCATCAGGGAGAAAGGAGGGAGGGAAGGAAGAGAGGGAGGGAGGAAGGAAAGAAGGAAGGGAGGGAGGAATGGAAGGGAGAGAAAGGAAGGAAGGGAGAGCTGTAGGGAGGAAGTTGCCTCTTGGTGACACAGAGAAGGAGAAATGATGAACGGGAAAGTGGAAGTTAAAGTCAGCAAACCGTGCTGACACGTGTCTTTGCACATCTTGTACAGGTAATACGGTAACTGGGGACCTTTTCTAGAGGCAAGACGGCGTGTAGCTGCACATCACCGAGACTGGTTTGTCTCTCTCTTCTTTCCTTCCCTCATCCTTTCCTTCCGTCACCTCTTCCTTTCTCCCCCCCTTCTTTCCTTCCTTTCTCCCTTCTTTCCTTCCTCCCTCTCTTCTCTCCCACCTCTCTCCTTTCAAATCAGCAGTTACTTTATTCTGTTTCACCTTTATTTTACCAGGTTAAACCAGCTAAATCCAAGAGCTCACCCAGTTTACCCACTAGAAGAAACCAGACCACACCACTGGTGTAAATATAACAATTTGTGGTTTATTACCGAGGGGTTTCATGTACATTGTAATATAAATTCATAGAAAAAGCTATTTATTCATGTACAAATAACAAATAAATCAGCTGTTTCCTCCACGCTTCTGTTTAAATGTACACAAGGTTCTTCTCTCCCACCGCTGTCCCATAGCAGCTTTGCAACCTGGCAAGACTTTGCAGTGAAAGACAGATAAGAGAGGTACGAAAAACACAAAAAAAGGAACCAAAGTTACTGTCTGAAGGCACGGAGCGGCGGAGGAGAGAAGAGCAGAAGCTCTCTCAGCTCTTCACGAGAAAGTTCAACCTGCCCTCGTTTCCTCCTCACACAATTAAATATCCACAATCACTTTGACCGGGAGCGAAGTACACGCCAGCCCCCCAGCACGTCCCAAGGGTTTGTCAACACGTTAGCGGAATAAAATGGCCTCTGAACATTCAAAAACACCAGAAACAAACGGAAAAAAGCGACAAACATTTATACAATTCTGTGTTTCTGTCCCCACGTGGTCGATTAAGATCAAACTTCATCTCAAGTAAATGACTTTTTGTTTCGTTGTGTCTTATACAGTGCAGAGTACATGGGCTTGGGTTAAGTACATGTGTGTGTGTGTGTGTGTGTGTGTGTGTGTGTGTGTGCGTGTGTGTGTGTGCATGTGTGTGTGTGTGAGTGTGTGTGTGAGTGTGTGTGTGTGGTATTTCTATACTTTTAAGGACCCGGTACTTTTAGGACCCGACGTGTGTTTGTGTGTTTGAGTGTGTGTGTGTGTGTGTGTGTGTGTGTGCGTGTGTGTGCATGCTGTATTTCTATACTTTTAAGGACCCGGTGTCCTCTCAGGGTCAGTAAGGCACTTGGTGTCTTCGGGCAAAGTGGTTACCAGGCAGCTCAGCTCAGCTGCTGAGCTTTGACGGAGCAAACGTCGGGAGCTTCTCCTCAGGATGCGCCGAGGCAAACGTGCTCAGCTGACATCGGAGGCATCAGCTGCTGAGCACGTTTACCTCGCGTCAGCATCTCTTGATGTGTGTGAGCCAGGCCGGACAGTCAGAGGAGGGTGTGTCTGACTCGTCTTCATGGACCTCCTGCCCACGTCCTCAAACTTCCCATGACAAGAGGTGAGAGGCGGAACTTAGGTCACACTGGAGGCGGAGCTTAGGTCACACTGGAGTGCAGTGTGTGTTCAGTGGTGCATCAAGCTGGGAGGTTTGTAGGTGAGGAGGGACATGTCTCTTGTCTCTCGTGGAAGAAGTGTTATTTTATAATAGATTGAGAACGATTTAAATCAAAGCCTTAGGTAACATCTGGAGGTGCCGCCCCCGCTTTGGCCACGCCCCCTCTGACGTGCAGCTGGGAGGCCACGCCCACAAGATCACCTTGGCCGAGCTGCAGCCCGACAGCGTCCTCACAAGTATAGTAATACGAGCGCGTGTGTGTGGTTCGAGCCTCTGGTCGCCGCCCGCTCGCTGTCCGTGCACACTCACTGCGCGCGCGGGTGTGTGTGTGTCGGCGGCGTCTGCGGCGTCTGTGGCGTCTGCGGCGTGCGCGCCTCCACGCAGTAGTTGGGCTGGTCCGAGGCGGCGAAGCCCGGCAGACACACGCAGCGGTAGGAGCCGGCAGTGTTGATGCAGCGGGCGTTCTTACACAGCGACATGCGGCTGTTGAGCTCCGAGCACTCGTCGACATCTGCGGACAGAAGAGGAGCAGATGTTCAGGTGGGAGGAGCCTCAGGATGAGGGGGCGGCGCCGGGCGGCGAGGGGCGGAGCTCACCGGTGCAGGCCATGCGCGACAGGTCCAGCGTGTAGCCGTCAAAGCAGTCGCAGGTGTAGCCCTCCTGCACCCGCACGCAGCGCCCGTTCTCGCAGCCGTCCAGGACGCCGCACTCCTCGGCCCGCAGACCCTCAAACGCCTCGAGTGGACCTGCAGCATCAGGGAGGGACCAGAGAGTTACAGAGGTTCTTTGAGGGACCACAAAGTGTGTGAGTTACAGAGGTTCTGGGAGGGTTCTGGTCACCTTAAGAGACACTTCAACACACATCATCTGACCCAGGACAAGAAAACACGACACTCCAAACTGAATGCAAACTGGGACCAGGTTCTGGTGGTCCCAGCAACACCAGAACCCAGTCACGCTGGGACCGAACTGGTGTGTGACTGTATCGCGGGTGACCGAGTTCTGGTGTTGCTGGGACCACCAAACCAGTGTGTGACTACATTGCGGGTGACCAGGTTCTGGTGTTACTGGGGCCACCAAACCAGTGTGTGACTTTATCATGAGTGACTGAGTTCTGATGTTGCTGGGACCAAACCAGTGTGTGACTGTATCGCCGGTGACTGGGTTCTGGGACCAAACCAGTGTGTGACTGTATCGCCGGTGACTGGGTTCTGGGACCAAACCAGTTCTGGGACCAAACCAGTGTGCGACTATATCGTGGGTGACATTGTTCTGGTGTTGCTGCGACTGAACCCGTGTGTGTCTTCATTGCAGGTGACCGGGTTCTGACTCTTGCTTCTTTTGATTGAGATGTCTGTGTGTGTGTGTGTGTGTGTGTGTGTGTGTGTGTGTGTGTGTGCATGTGTGGCCGCCCCTCACAGGGCTGTTTGAACATACTGTATTGTGAGTATTATTGTCACAAGGGGGCAGCAGAGAGCTTCACCAGCACAACCTCAGCTGGCTTTTTTGTCATGGCTTCCACTGTCCAAGCTGCTGCTATAGCCACCACTCCATCATCGGTGTGTGTGTTTGACGTACCTCTATGGTGATGTTGATGTGTCTTAAAGGGGACAGCGAGGCAACTTACGTTTGCCCTCATCAAAGAAGGGCAGGACGTCCCGCTCCTCCGGTGGCGCTGAGAAGTCCGGTCCCACCTCGTACTCATGGACGGGGCCGGCCACCAGGGCGTCGTGGCCGTACGGGCGCCGCTCGCCTCCCACAGGAAGGTTGCACATGACGGCATAGTCCGCTGACAAGACCCAGCACAACAAAGGAACAGTCAGTCAGCTTACACCAGGAAAAGGTTCTCCAGGTGTCCTCATGTGACAGTGGACACCTGTAGACGTTTATAATCGACAGGAGTGATGAGGGTGACGTCATGAGATTGACGAGGGTGACCAGAGTGATGAGGATCATATGAGACATCAGGGTGATGAGCGGTGAGGGTGACCAGAGTGATAAGGATCATATGAGACATCAGGGTGATGAGCGGTGAGGGTGACCAGAGTGATAAGGATCATATGAGACATCAGGGTGATGAGCGGTGAGGATGACCAGAGTGATAAGGATCATATGAGACATCAGGGTGATGAGCGGTGAGGGTGACTAAAATGATGAGGGTAATGAGAGATGACAGCGATGAGCGCTACGAGGGTGATGATGAGGATTAGAGTGCAACTAGAGTGATGGGGGGTGATGGGGGGTGATGGGTAATGAGGGTGATGTGATGAGGATCCTATGAGAGATAGAGGGGTGTGGCTCATTGGGTAGAGGGTTACCGGTTCGACCCCCCGGCCTGGAGGGTTCATGTCGAGTCATCCGTGTGAATGTGAACGGGTGAATGAGATGCACTATGTAAAGCGCTTCAGGTGCAGTTTCAGTTATAAATACAGAGCATTTACCACGAGAGGGTGCTGACAGTGATGAGCATTATGAGGGTGATGAGGATCATGTGATGTGAGTGATGAGGGCAGCAAGACTGTTGGGGGTGATGGGTGATGCCAACTAGAGTGATGCTGAGAGTGATGGGGGTAATTTGATGAATGCTGAGGTCTGGCAAAGGTGAAGAATGTGATGTGATGATGATGATGATGAGCGTGCTGCGGGTGATGAGGCTGATGTGGTGAGGGTGACTCAAATGAGGGTGATGAGGGCGATTTGATGCGAGTGACGAGCAATGAGGACCATAAGAGTGATAAAGGGTGATGAGGGTGATGTGATGAGGATGGCTAGAGTGATGACAGTGAGGCGCGCACACACACACACATACACACACACACACACACACACAGTACCGGTGTGAGTGG